>PVLA01013683.1:0-35345 GCA_004027455.1 Hydrochoerus hydrochaeris | reverse complement strand
TGAGCTCTCCCATTTCTCTCACATTATTCACAGAAGGCAAAACCCCACAATCAGTCCTCACAAAGGGGTTATCTAGAGGGCCTCCAGCAACCCCCCTGGAGTCTCCACCCTCGACTTCATATTGAGCATTACATAAAAACATACACATGTGAACTACACAAATTACAATTATCAGTACAAAACATTTCAAGATCCCCATTCCCAATTCCCACATGCGGCGTCCTTTTTCTGGAGAAGTGATTGTCACAAGGCGTGGATGGACTAGGACGCGGCATGGACAGAAAAGGGCGTCGCATTATGGCTAATTGGAGTTCTATATACTTCACTTATCTTTATGTCAGTTTCCTTTCCCATGTTTGGGAAATTTTTGGCTATTCTGTAAATAGCCTTTTGATATCATTTGTGTTGTCACTTTCTTTTTCATTCACATGTATCAGTCCTACATTGTTTTTCTTTGCAACACCTTGCAACTGTTAAATTATTATTTTCTGATTCCTTGTTATTTTTAAAACAAGCTGCATCTTGTCTTTGAGGACTGAAAGTCTGTCTTCACTTTCATTGAGGTGGTTTTGCCAGATTTTAATGGAATTCTTAATTTCCTGGATAGCTCTTTGAATCTGTTTCATGCATCCTGTTTGTTTCTTATATTATTCATCTTTTTACAGTGCTCCTCAGTTTTTTAAACTATTTCTTCTTTAGATGTATTCACTTTTTGGTTTCATGTTTTTATAGGAATTTGTTTTGGTTTGTCTTGCTAAGTTTTGTTTTTCCCTCTAATACAGAAATTATAGAAATACATGCAGATATTCATGCATGCGTAGCTGTCTACACTCTCACTGTTTGACTATCTACTTTGTATGCTTTAATTTTGTAACTTAAGCAACTATTTCTAAGAGGACAATATGTAATTTTAACTAGTGATTTCTTATTGTTTATCTTTTTTTTTGGAATTCTGTATTATCTCTACCCTTTATGTGCTTTTGTTTCTCTTTAAATAAAATTTTTAAAAAATTAGATGTATTCAGCATTTCTTTTATTACATTTATCATTTCTTCTTTTACCTGGGATGTTATTGCTGATCTGAGTTCCTTTACAGCTTCATGGAGTTGTTTCCTTACTTCAGTTGCTACCAATTCAGATATTTCAGGTAGATGCCTCACATTTTCTTCTATGTCCAAATCTCCTAGGCTTGTTTGGGATGGACTGGAGGTTTGAAATTGCATTTTTCTCTTTATTTTGTCATTTCCTGTATTCCTCTGGAGAAGCTGAATGCAAAGTCTCTCTTGCTTCCTGGATTATCTGTCACTACTGCAAGGAGTTTCTCTGTTGAGTGGAGGTCATTAGTCAGGTCTTCCCAGCTCCCTAGTGGCACTCAAAGGCTTCTCAAATGTGGAGAATATTCTAGGTGGGCCTTCAGCACATTCCATGTGGTACTGTGAAGCCTCCCTACTGCTTAATCTTGCTGGGCAGGACTCTACCGGCTTCTGAGTGACGTACCAAGGATGAATAGCCACATGGAGTAAGCTCCGCAGGGCTTCAGCTCATGCCACATGACACACCAAAGCGCCTCAGCTCTTGGGGTCACTGGATGGGGCCTTACCAGGTTCAAGCAAGGTACTGAAGTTGTATGGCTGGATGGGATCCACTGTGCAGGGTTTTGGCTTGTGCCACTGAGCTCAGGTGATTCCCCGGCCACTCGGGGTCACTGGGTGGGGCCCAAGCAGGCCCCAAGGGACTTACTCAAAGGTCTGTGGCTGATTGGGGATGCTGGGCAGGGTCCTACCAGGCTCTGAGCAAGGTGCTGAGGTTGCATGGCTGGATGCAGTTTGCTGTGTAGGCCTTAGGCTCTTCTTTTAGTCATGTCAAAGGTACTATCACAAATCCACACTCCATCTAACAGCATTTGCTACAGTGCATAACTCATACTTGATAACTTGCTATCATTGTGCTCTGATCCTGATCACATATATCCAAACCCAACCTATTGCCTCTGCATGCATATGCGCCACCCCATGTAATGTAGAAGAGTGTTTGACAATGAGCAGGAGAAATTCACAAAGTCACAGATGTAGTGGACCCTTCTTGACAAGTAACTTAAATCTCTTCTGCCTGATAGACATATAAAATAAAACTAATTTTATTCTGACAAATTAAATAAAGTCTGGTGCAAGTATGAATAGTAAAAGTAAATGAATAAAAGTACAACAAACATTGATTACCTGAGTTTTGCTCTTATCAAAATCCATTCATACTCTGACTTTAAGCATGAGCACATGTAATGATCAAAGAGTAACTTCATGATAATTATTTAGGAGCCACCAGTTATAGGAAAAGGAAGCAAGAAAATAGGAGTTTTAAAGTCTTCTGAATGCTCAAACTAGACTCTTTGAGTAATTATTTTCTTGAAGCGATATGTGTAGGGTATTAGTCATGCAGATCATTGGAAGGAATTCAGATCTGTCTAAATCTTGGATCAGGAGCTAGTGAGTTACTGAATCACTACCATCCTGTTAGTATCTGAAATGCCTGAATTAGAAGACAGGAGGTTTGCTGTACAATGACAGACTGCAGTGACTTATCTGGAACCTCTGAAAACAGATTCACGTATTACTTATTACAGATATTTGCTTGTAAATGTTTGCAAAGTAATGCAGGTGGCTAGTGGTGTGTTTCTACAGAGCAGTTTATGATTTTGACTGCAACAGCACACTTCTGTCCTTGAATACAGTCGACCAACTTGATAGAATTGTCACCAAGGCGTTATGGGCCAGGAAAATTAAAAGATGCTAATTAAAGCATTGTTTATGACTGTGAGAATTTTTAATCCCCTAACTTTTCTTTGGTATATCTAAATACCATTTTACATTTGTTAAAAATGATCATGACGGCTCAAAATTTATAACCATGGAAGATATCCCTGCCATATTGTGAGCTAAAAAAGTACACACCACACACCACATGCATAGCAAGAAATAATCTATATAAAATTATACATGTACCCAAACACAGATACGTACATATATCCAGGAAGAGAAATCTAGAAACATGTCACCATCTGTTCAAGAAAGATTTAAGAAGATACCAACTTTCCCTTTCCTACTTTAATATATTGATTAAATGCTTTTACGATGAGCATTAATAAAATTCACAGCAAAGCTGAGCAGTAATAAAATACTCTTCTACCTGAATTTTTAATAATGTTTTCCCACTCAAAGTTATATCAGTATGTCTATTTCTATATATGGCGTGATGAAAATGTGGTCAGTCTTTAAATCTTTAGAGACATTGTCATTCATGTCCATCAAAATCTTCCTCCTCACTTTGAGTACACTTATCTCATTGGTTTTTTTCCACTTTCCAAGATAGTTCTGAAAGTCCTTCTTCATGTTTTTAGTTGCACTATTTTGGCTGTCTCTGTGTCTTGAAGTGATTTAAAACACGTAGCTTCCATGGTTATTTTGACTTTGGGGAGAGCTCGAAGTTGCATGGTACCAGATCTGGTGCATAAGATGGATGAGGACACTCCATAACGTTTTTGCTAGCATGGCTTCCCATGTGTGGCACTCAGCAGCAGTATTCATCTTTTTTAAAAATCACATTTTGTAAAGACACTTAGGAAAAGAGCACTTCTAAAACTGCTTCATAAGGTAGTAATAATGTTGGGGTGAGTGTGTCCTAAGTGAGGGATATTTTGAGGGAGATTAATGTCAGTGTTATTACACTAATATACCTATTTTGTGTTATAGCTCCATATGTACTTTATATTTCACAATAAAACTTGTGACATTATTTGAAGATACAAAGTCAGTGAAAAGTAAACCTTCCCAAGGAACAAGACTGTTGCATATTTAATGGAGTCTGACTTGGGCAAATGTTATAGGAGGAAGGAAAATGTCTTTGAGATTACAAATCATTGAAGAAATAACAGAGAGATCCAACAAACCTGCCAGCCGTTCTTATGTCATAGATATGCTGGCATCAAGAGAAAATGTGAGATTTTTCATACCAAAGAACATATATAATGAAATATAACACAATTCTCATTTAGTGATCCTAGGTAACTCATCTGTCTTTTCTGAACTTCTGTTTCCTTTCATTTGCTCTTCTACAGTGACAGGAAAAGTATAATAAACTTTATAGCAAGGTTTCAGTTAGTAGTAGCTTTGGTTTTTTGGTACCATTAATATTGTTGTGCTATCAGGAAATACAATACTGAAAAATCATATGCAAATTTCATGAAGACATTCAAAAAAAGTTCATGTAGAGGGCAAACACTTTATTATACAATCTCAAAATTTTCTTTCTTTTCTTGAAAACATAAAATATTACCAAATTTTTACATCTTTTCCTTACTTGTAAGCACTAAGCTTAAAAGGAAATATGCTCTTTTCTCTCTTTTACTTGGATGTAACAAACTAAACATTTAGTTTGATAGTCCCTCACTTAGTTTATTCTAAAGACTTCAATATTCTTTTTCTTTTTTTTTTTTTTTACAAAACAATGAACATGGTACATAATTTTAAAACAAAATACAAGGAAACCAGTAATGGCTACCATAATGCCTCTTGTTATGATCAAAAGAATTGCCCAAAACATCAGGCATAATAAAATCAAACAAAATAGTACAGAATAAGACCAATAAAAACAAAATAGTACAAATAAAACCAATAAAAACAAAATAAAACAAGACAAAATCGTACAGGACTTCAAAACAAGATAATAGTAAAACAACAATGGGTACCATAATGCATCTTGTTATCTTCAAAGTAGTTGCCTATACCATCAGTATGAAACAAACAAAACAAAATAGAATAAAATCAGTCAAAACAAAACAATGAAAGCAATACAGGGCTTCAAAACAAGATGATAGGAAATCAATAATGGCTACCATATTTTATTATCTTTGAAATAACTGTCCATGCAATCAAATATAATAAAATTAGACAAAGCATAATAAAACCAAACAGAACAATGAAAACAATATGGGTTTCAAATCAGGATAATAGACAAACCATGACCACTGACTTCCCTTTTTAAACACTTCCTCCCCTTTCATTTTCACAGTATGCATTGTGCATTTTGGATCTCACTAACTCCTTTAGCTTTTTGTACTAGGGAGACAACATGATATTCACCCATGTGACTCTGAACCATTTCATCCATGAACATGATCTCAAGTTGTATCCATTTACCTACAAGAGCCTCAAGGTTATCTTTCTTCATAGCTGAGTAGCTTTCCATGGTATAAAAGTGCCATCTTTCTTACCCAGTCTGAAGCTGATGGGCAAGTTCTTCCTGGTTCCCTATCACATAGAGCATTATTCTTTCTCCTTAGCTTTTCAGTCTATGAACACTCTTTCGAGTTAGATGTGTTTCTTGTATGGAGCATATGGATGGCCCCTGTCTCCTGATCCACTCTGCCTGTGTTTCTTTTTATTGGTGAACCGAGGCCGTCTATATGAGTGGTTATGGCCAACACGCACTGGCTCATCTCTGCCATGCTATTTTCCTGCTGTTAGCTGCCTACTTTTCCCTCTATCCCATTGTCTGCGCTGCTTGGTGATCTCCCTTTGTCGCTGTTCCTGGAACCATGGGCTTTTTAATCTCTTTCTAGAATATTCTTTGTAGGGTTGGTTTGCTGGTCATGAATTCCTTCAGTTGTTCTTTGTCATGGAAGTACCTTGTTTTCTCTATTAATTGTGAAAGATAGTTTTTCAGGGTACATCAATCTGGGTTGGAAGTTGTTTTTCTTTCAGGATTTGAAACATTTTGCTCCAAGTTCTTCTTGATTTGATAGTTTGTGTCGAGAAGTCTGTCCTGATGCTAATGGGTTTTCCTTTATAGGTGATCTGTTTCTCTTCTCTAACAGTTTTTAATATTCTGTTCTTATGCTAAATTTCTGGGATCCTGATTATTATATGTCTGGGTGTAGATTTATTTGGGTTATGGCTATCTGGAGTTCTATATGCCTCACTTATCTGAATGCCACTTCCTTCTCCTATGCTTAGGAAGTTTTCTGATATTATTTCTGTAAATAGACTTTTAATGTCATTTGTGTTGACCTCTGCTTTTTTACTCACACCTGTGATTCTTAAGTTATGTTTCTTTTGGTTGTCTTGCAGTTGTTGGATTGTTACTTCCTGGTTCCTTGTTTTTTTTTGTTTTTGTTTTCTGAGAGGTCTTCCCTGTCATGATAGCAAGCTGAAAACCTGTCTTCCAGGTTTGAAAGTCTATCTTTAGTTTCTTTCAAGTGGTTTTTCCAGATTTCAGTGGAGTTTTTTTAATGTCTTGGATATCTCTCTTATCTGTTTCATGTATTCTAAATCTTTTTTATATTGTTTCATTCAAGGTTTCCCTTACTTTCCTGTGCTCCTCTATTTTTTCATCTATGTCTTCTTTAGAGGTGCTAGCAATTCTTTTATTAGGTTTTTCATGTCTTCTTTTACCTGAGATAGTATTTCTGTTCTAATTTCTTTTATAGCCTCATAAAGTTGTTTATTTACTTCCGTTGCCATCGCTTTAGAAATTTCAGGTGTGTGACTCTAAATTTCTTCTGTGTTTACATCTGCTGGACCAGCTCTGCTTGGGTTGGAGGCCAGAGACTGCCTTTTGTTTCTTCATCTTGACATATTCCTGCGTTCCTCTGATCAAGTGGGCAGTGTGGTCCCAGGCTCTTCCTGCACTGGCTACAATTTCTCTGAAGTGAGACTGGTTCTTCTAGCCAGGGGGTTGGTTATGGGTATCTGATGGTGGTCATTGGATGTGCTGGTGCAGGGCTGTCTGCTGCTCTTCCCAGTGTGCATTAGCTCACTAGTAGCTGATGGAGTGGACGTGGGAATGGGGCTGGCTGCAGCCTCCACGCCAAGTTACTGGCAAGGAACCTCCAGGATGGCTGCTGGAATGCATGATGCATGTGGGGGAAGGGCTCAGTCGGAGCTGTTTCCACCCGTCTGCTCCCAGCTAGGAGCTGTTGGAGGGAGCCAGCCACAGTTCTGGTTCCAAGCTTACCTGGCTTGAGTCCAAAAATGGCTCCCCACCAATCCCTGTCTCCTGCAGGGGGACTGAGCCCTCTGCACTCACCGCCAGGCAGGGCAGTCCTCTGTGTCTGCTGCTCCCCTCCACCACCACCTCTCTTTGCAGAGGCCTCCAGGGTCACCGACTGCCACTGTGACCGTGTGTCCCCAGGTTCCAACAGCTCCTCTCACACAGCAGGTCTGGCTCTGGGCAGAGGCATAGCCAGCTACCCGCTTCTTCTTCTAAGTTTTTCTTTTTTATTCTCTCTGTGGGCTTCAATTCTCACTTTAGTTCTTACTGGGTCCAGGTGATCCACTTCCTCCTTGTCTTCCCCACGATGCTGTATTCCAGCATCTGGACAGCTTCCCTCAGAGGCTGTTTACTCTGCTGCTTACTGTTCCACTATCTTCCCAGAACCAATATTCTGTTATAGATATCGTACAATTCATTTTACTTTAAAATAGATAACACCTGGTCTGTGGCATATTCAGTCTTAATTTCTGTCAATCACAAGTATTTTCTAGCAAAAGCTACATAACATTTGTTATTCTAACAAACTTGCAATGCAGTTTTATGAATGAACACATAAGTAAAATTTTTCTAAAGAAAAATTACCAATAAATCTATTAAAAGTGGAAGGAGATAAACAAATAGCTAAAGTGAGTTCAGTAAATGTTAATTTACATTATAAATGTAAACCACATGCTTGAGATAGCATTTTTTTAAAAATGAAAGTGAAAACAATATCATGAATTTCTCTTTAAATTTGGTGCACTTGAGTTCAAGCATATAAAATCAATCATTCCTGGATGAGAAGATGAAAAATATTAGGAGACAAGTTGTGGTAATAGTCACACAACAATGTGAATGCATGTAAGGGCTACTGAACTGTGTCCTTACAAATTACCAAAATGGTAATTTTTATGTTAATGTATATTGCCACAACACAAATATCACTGAAATTATTAAGTGATAAAAGCTATAATTCTCAATACATTGAGATAAATCATAAATTCATACCACCAAAACAGTATCAACTTATTTATTATATGTTCTTTATTCACGTTGGTGTTCCAACTGAAACAAACAAAATGTCATCATGTGGTTAAAGTCCTCTCCAAAGTATCTCTTCTTGCCAATTACAAATGCTTTTTACAAAAACAAAAATTATTTTACAAAGTTTAACTTTTTGTATTGTTTCTAAATATTGCTTGCAAATATACCTGAGTATTCTGGTATTCTTGTTCAGATTTAAAAATTTGACTGTTTGATATTTGAAATTTTCTTGAATGACTATATGAACCATTCTTTGTTTATAAAGACAATTTTAAAGAATGCTTGATGCAGGACTGATAACTGTTACTATGCCAGTACATCTGGACTTTATGTGAGAACATAGTGAATCTGTTCAGAGGATGGGAGATAAATTGCAGAAAATATCAAGTTGCTCATATCCCTTTCTGGAAGATGGTCCTGTTTTACTTTTCTATAACCCTCACTAGTCTATTCTATTAGGTAGTTACACTATTTCTACTACTCATGCTTAGCTATATGCAATGTATAAAACTCAGACCTTCTTCTTACTTAGGAAATAGTACAATCTGTTCCTATCATGTTTGTTTTCATAAAAGAAATTTGTTCACATCTGTTAGGGGAATTGTGATTTTTAAAGATATCAATGCCATTTGATTTGTAGTATTAACTAACATATTAATGTTTCTAAAATTTATTTTATGGGAAAAAGATAAAACAAATTTTCATGGCAAGATGATGGGAAAATAACAATAGTCAATACATTGCAGATTATTATCTTTAAATTAGCTACTCAGAGCATAATATACGTGAATGAAAATTCTTCAGTCAGTATTAGCACAAACCTTCCTTTAGTATGAACCAAGAGACATTAATAGTGTAACTGACCTGCACTTTCTCTCCCTTTTCTCATCCCTCCTTTCCTCTATCCTAGTTCCTTTTTCCTTTTAAACAATTTCTTCCCTTTTCACAGTGTTTAATTGTACATCTTAGACCTTATTTACTCATTTAATTTCTCACACTAGGAAGATAATACAAAGTTCACACATACGAATCTGATTTATTTCACTTATGAGTATGGCCTCAAGATGCACCCATTTACATATTAACTTTCTAAAGGGAGCTTGGGTAAGGTTTCTGTCAATTAACTGTATGTGAAGACCTAAAGGGCAAGGTAGCTAACATCCTGAAAAAGCCTCCTTTGGCAACTATAGCGGTAAACAACACACACAGAATTGATATCTTCGTGAAAGTCTTAGCCAGGGAGTGACGCAAGCAAAGAAAAAACAATACACTATAATATTATGTGAGGCAACAATAAATTTTATGAGAACAGGGAATAACATATTGAAGAGACACACATTTTTATATAATTGCACTTCTTTAAACATTTAAATTTACATGTAAAGGAAATTTGATGCATACAGGTTTTCAGAATAAACTTCCTCAAATAATTTAACATAGTCTGTTTCTCTATTCCAACAGGTTTATTATTGCTATTTTTCTACTTAAATGCATTCGACAATTATTTATCTGAAGAATAAATGGCAGACACTCCAAAGCACTTGATAAACTCAGGATTGCCTAATCTTTTCCCAAGTATCCCTTCTGTTTTTAGTTATAAACACAAAGCTCTGGCAATATTGGTAAACAATATTGGTAAAGTTAATCCTGCTTGACTGATTCCATGTCTGTCTGAAAGACCCCATACACTTCAGGTCCCAGTGCAAAGGTCCCTCTTCTTTGAGGCTTCTTTCTAATAAAAATAATTTCCTCAATCTAAATTAGCCAGTTTGACAGCAAATATATGACCCTATAATTAACCACCTTTGGTGCTCATATTTAATGGTTTCCTTTTAAAAGAAGACTATCATGTCATTTTGCACTATTCTTGCAAATTTTTTCAGTCTTAGCAACTGGTTGGCACACAAGGATTTGTTAAGTGTTTACTGACCAATTAGATGACTTGAACACAGTCAGTCTCTCTGGCTCCATCTACTACACACTAACGTGATCTGTCCTTTTATCTTTGTGACACTGGTCGTTTACCTGACATAGAATTGTCATAACTTGAGTTGTCTATAGATGTCTTTTATTTCTCCTCTTGGAAGCAGTGTGTTACTATAATCCAAATAGATCTTGTGTAATTTATTCCAGGATGAAATGGTATCATCAGGATGTGTGCTTTCCACACAGACCACAAGAGGGAGAAGCAGTTCTTTGCCAGGAACCAGAACAAGTGGCATAGTCTGAGTCCACAATTGCTACTCCAATCTTTTATTTTGACTCTGTACTTGTTTTCATAAATGTTTCTGTCTTTGTTCTCTTCCTTTAGCACATTCTTGTCACTATTAATTTCTACCCAGTATCATCCTAATATAAAGGAATTAATATCTAAAGTGGAACTAGTATTTGGGAGAAATTATTTATTGGTCAAAATCATGGTTCAGAAGAAAAGCAGAAATAAGCTTACAATGAAATTCTGACATGTACAGAAGTAGCATATGTTTTTCCTCAAGTCTTCCCGTAGAGTGTCCCTTGGATGGGTATTTCAAAAAGGTAACCAAAACTAAAAGTTGTAATACTGTAACCTGGAACAAAATGTTCCATTTCACAAATTCATAGGCTTATTCTTGGCCAGTGATCATTATATGAAGCTCCATTTTTTCTTGTGATCTTGTAAAAATTTGACAGCTGAAATAATTTTTCACACATAAGCCAATATTGTGCAAAGCATTATTATTAAAATTATTAATATTTTGAATTCTGATTACAGCCAAACCCTTAATTCTACCTAGAGCAATGTTACTTTACGTTGATTAATCAAGAAATTTTCTCTGTATCAATTTTGAAGTTCCACCTTGAATGAAGAAAATAAATTGAGTAATATTTATAGAAATAGTGACAGTGATAACACTGTATAGTATAAGCCTTTTTATGTCAACACTCTATACATTTATAAAGGCCTTGATAAAGTCTTGTAAAATTACATAGTAGAGATATTTACTCATAATTTCCTGCACAGAGAGGGAGAAAAAGCAGGTAAAACTCCTTCATGGGGGTTTTCTTATTGGTTTCTTTCCTAACACTTGAATTTTCAAAGGGTGCATATATGGCTTTTGTGCTTACACATAACTAAAAGCAAAATTTTAAGTTATAAAGTGAGACTCTACAGGAACATTACTATAAGAGGAAAATGTTCATTTTACGAAAGGTCATTGACTTTGTAACAACAAACAAGTCTATCATTTCTCCACTAAATTTACGATCATTGAGAGATTAATGAGTATAATACTAGGAGCACATAATTTGGTCCTAATGTAACTCTGTATTGTATAATTGCTAACAAAAAAGGACTTGTTTTGCAGAAATGATCGAAAGTAGCCTCACAAGGCAATTCTAAATGTGTTTATTACACATCTGTCATTCACAACAGTGAATGCCATAAACAGATATAAATACCCTTAACTTTATGACTGATTGTAAAACTCGGGGTCAGAAAGTTTTCCCTTTCCACCAACTTGGACTATGAGAGTGACAAAACCTTTGGAAGCTAATTCTAGACAGACTTCTTACAAGTTTGTCCTTCTATACATGAATTCCCTGTCAGCTTTCATTATTAACATGTGTCTTTTCTAAAATTAGACTATAAAAAAGTAATTTCAACCCCAAATATGCTCCTTTTATTTTCTTTTATTAAAAAGAAATCTTTCCCCACCCCCATCCCACACCCTCTCACAATTTATACTGCCCTAGAGGAGAAGGCACTTCCGTACCCATTAGTCACGCCGAGCAACACTAGAACAAGCACCTCTGGTCCCTCTCTCAGTTGAAATGCCTTCACTGGAGGAAGAAGCAGCTCACCTGACTGGTGAGTGTGGAGAGAATCTGAATATCATCCGGGCCTCTCAGCTGGGCTAAGTGGTTCCTGTTGCAATACTTGCCCACAAATGGCCATGCCTCTTGACTATTTCTTTCCCTCAAGAAGTGGTCTGTCCTGAAGTGGAGCATGCTCTTTTCCTTCTGCTTATTTGTGTTCATGTAGTAACTGCCCATGACATTCTCTTCACCTTAGGTCAGGGAGATCAGATTTTAGCAAGAAAAATTACTGCAAGGAACACCCAGTAATTTCAGCATTATACTGAATCCAGACATCCATCTTTGTTTATATCCTCCAGTTGGTTTTTAATAGTTTATAAGATATGAAAAAATGGATATGTATTTAGAATTCTCCTTTAACCTCCAGAAGTGTATATACAAGGATCTAATATTTATGAGCTCTTTTGTTCCTCAAAGTAGTTCAAAACTGATACACCTAAAACTAACTCATAATATTCCCTCTTTGGTAAAAATAAATAAGCAAAACACTATTCTTGCTTTTTTTATTGCATTTCTTGCTGTCTGACAGCAACTTCTCTACATTGGTGCGAAATAGAAACCAGATATTTTCCCTGATTTCTTTTTCATTTCATGTATCATTTTCACCATGGAAGAATTATTTCTTTTTCTTGTTTATAGCTCATTCCATCCACTTCTTTCTGTCCCCACTACCATCTTTGTTCTAAAGGAATTTCATGGTGATGGTCACAGAAGTTCAAACAGTCATTCAGTACCTGAGAGCATGGGTATCGTCAAGTAGTTAAGGTTATTTTAACAGAGTCACAGCAATGAAAGAGTGTCTGGTCTGATCATCATACTTACAAAACTGGAGGTGCAAATGTTCAAGATTTCAATAAAAAATCATGACACTGAAATAAAAGTATTGCAAAATGGTAAGACTTCTAATGCCAAAAACATAGGTTTCCTATCTAAAAGGAAACAAATTGTTAGAAACAAACTTCCACAAATAAATCATGAAAAAATAAACAACAAAAAAATTAGAATAAATTTATAACCATTGAGATTAGATCTGTAATAAAAAAAATCTCACAGCAAACAAAATCCCAGGACAAGATGGCATCTCCAAGTGAATTTTCCCAAAAATTTAAAAGACAATTAACATGAATACTTCTCATATTGTTTTAAAAAATAGGAAAATCTTCCTAATCCTATTAGATCAGAATTATGCTGTTATAAACTCTAGACAAAGATACAAGAAAACTGTACACTGACTGATATTTCTGATAAATATTGATGTAAAATTCTGCAACAAAATGTTACCAAACTGAATTCAATGGCATCCTAAAGTAATTATATACTATGGCCACTTAGGATTTATTTCTGGAATGCAAGACTTTTCAATATACCAAAAATGATCAAGGTAATATACCTCATTGACAGAATGAAGGACAAAAGTACACAATCATGTCAACTAGCACAAAAAGTGTTCTTGTCAATCTTCAATATCCATTTATAGTAAAAACTCTCAACAGGCTAAATTAAAAGGAAAAGTACCTCAACATAATAAAGGTTGTATACAAAAAGCCCATAGATAACATTATACTCGCTATTAAAAAAAATAGAAGCTTTTTCTCCAACATCAGAAATGAAATAAGAATGTTTGTTTTAGTAGAATCATAGAAGTTCTAGCCAGGTTAATTAGCAAGAAAACAAACCAAAAAGACATCTAAATTAGGAATAATGGAAGAGAAATTATCTCCAATAGCAAATGATACAGTTTTACATGTAGAAAACTTCAAAGCATTCACAAAAACGTGAGAACTGATAAATGAATTCAACAATTCACAGGATATAAAGTAAACATGTTAAAAATCAGCTGTATTATTGTACACTAACAAAGAATAATCTGAAAAGGGTAGTATGATGCAATTCATTTATGGTAGCATCAAAAAGAATAAAATACTTAGGTGAAAGATTTATATGATAAAAACCAGACAATATTGTTGAAAAATTAAAGAGGAAGTAAATAAATGGAAAGACACCCACGTTCATGGATTGAAAGATTTAATATTGTTAAAATGCTGGTATTACTAAAGCTATGTGCTGATTTAAAGTATTCCTTATTAAAAATTTAAAAATACCAATGAGAAACTGAAAAAGCCACCCCAGAATTCATCTGGAATATCAAAGCACCTAAGCAGACAAAGTAATACTGAAAAAGAAAAACAAAGAGATTTCACATTTATTTCCTTTGAAACTGATTATAAAACTCCAATAACCAAAATGGTTTGTTACTGGGACTCACACACGTACAGTGGAATGAGATAAGAACCCAAACAAAAGCATTCATGTACTGTCCAGTTAAATGACTAAATAAAAGGGGAAAGAAAACCATTTCAGTGAATGTTTCTGGGAAAACTAGACATTCACATGCAAAAGAACAAAGCTGACTCTTCACCTTATAACGGTGCAAAAATTAATTCAAAATAGATAAAAGATCTAAATAAAACAGATAAAAATATAAGTTTTTTAGAATAAAATAAAGCGAGAGAACTTCATGAGCTTGGATTTGGAAATGATTTATTTCCTATGATGTCCAAAATTGCACAAGAGAAAAGTTTACTACATCAATCTTAACAACCTCTGCACATGAAAGGGTCCTATCACTGGAATGAGAATGCAAACACAAAATGGAAGAAAATATTTGCAAATTACCCAGAAAGGGATTGACATCTAGAATATAAACACTGCTGCAACCCAACAACAAAAGACAAACAACCCAACTTAAAAATGGGCAGAGTGCTTGAACAGACATTTCTTAAAGAAGACGTACTGATGGTCAGTAATCTCATGGAAGGATCCTAGATCTCTCTAATCGTTAAGGAAATGCAAATCATGACCACAGTGAGTGAGCACTAAAACATTGTCATCTCGCTCCCAGTCTTCTACTCAGTATCTCATAGGTGACCTGTCCAAATGTCCCTCAGGCTTTTCTCAGTAAACTCCTTGTTATCATCAGAGGTTTCTTTCCCATTGAAAGGATTCTATTTTTCTCTCAATACAGACAAAACTCCTAGCGTAACCTCTGTTTGGGATCAGCAAACTTTTTTACCTAAGCATGTTAAAATAGTAGATTTTTTAGATGAGACTGTCTCTGTTACAACTGCTCAACATTATGGTTACAACTGAGCAGTAATAGGCAATAAATAATCACAGGCAATCAGCAAATAGATTGCTGTTTGCCAATAAAACTTTATATATCAACACAAGTATGGGGCTGAGTTTGGCACATGGGTTATGTTTTTAAACGCCTGTCTTGTACCATCCCTGACCCTCTTTACTGTTCCTTTCTCTTTTACACAATGCCATCACGGCTGGCACAATTAAATGACACTCACTTCATGTTTTTGTACTTATTATGTTCTTCGTCACTGTAGAATTTTCACAAATGGCTTTCTCCCTACCTGTGATGGTCTTTACTCGTATCTTCACTTGGGGAGCATTGCTCACTCTCAGAGCTTACTCTGAAGTTTTTATTCAGTCATGTTATCTGTGGCTTCCCCTCTTTAGACTATCCGTTCATACCCTTCTTCCAGAACCTTCTTCCAGAACACCAGTCTGAGTGACAATTCTTCACTCTCTAATCATTTGGGTAAGATTTTTTTCATCAGTTCCTGCTACCACTAAGCTGTGATTTCCAAGGGGGAAGTACTACCTTTCTTTTGCTTAGGTACTGAATTCCCAAGACCCAGTACTCAGCACATATTTGGCATTCTGTAAATTCTTGGGGCCTAGCTGGATAAAGTAATTAACACATGGATGATTATCTCCACTACCACCACCATCAGCCTTTAAAATCCTGTGAGATGTACTTTCATACAATCTTTCTGTCTTTCTATGTGACTCTTTCCTTATATAATAGGAATAATTCCTATTACTACTAGTCTCCACTCTGTCTTTTACAAATGTCTGATGAATGTTTTCCTTTTCCTTTTCTTCTGATTCTGAAAAGCTTATGTCACAGATTTGTCAAAATTCTCCAACCAGGTGGTTAGGAACTTTCTTTAGGCAAATACAATTGCTTTTATTGACTTGTTGCAGTCAGGAAGAAAATGTAGTATCAGAAACAATGGAAGGAAACTCAGTAGAAAAGTACAGAAATGAACTTTGAGGAATTGAAAATATGTTTAGTTTTTCAAGGGGTAGTGCTTTTACTTTTGATTGCCTGCTGTCATAAAGAAGTCAGAATAATTCTACGATCATTCAACTTAATAATTATCTAGCCCATAAAAAATGGATCATAGAAAGCTGTAATTAGTGAGAAGATAGTTTTTCCTCATTTTATTTGGTCTTTTTTGTGGTTTAGACAAACATGTTCCGGATTTTTTACATTAATACCTGATTACAAGGGGTCCTTAGTTGCTTTGCTCCATCAAAATCACAGAGAGGCCTTATCTTTCTTGTCATTCTCCAAGATTGTGCTCAGTAGGAGACACCACGGCTGGCTGTGAGGGCCATGTCATCCCCAGCAGAACCAAAGTGTGACACAGTGCCAGGCAGCTCCTGGCTTTCAGAAGCCATTTTCCTTTTTAGGGTAAGTCCTCCTGTGCAGCCGGTGTGTGTTTAAAGCAAGGGTGCCCATGCAAAGGCTCTCTGTCCCTAATGCAGTTTAGTATCTGGTAGTTTGACTGTTTTTGAGCAGGAAATTTTGGTCAGCATGCGATAGAAATTCATCACTGTTCATTTTGCTCTAGTTGCAAAGATGCATAAACTATGAAGTCAGATACATTCCTTACTTATTGAAAAATACATGGCATTCATTACTCTGTGTTCATTTTAATAATCACGGAGAAGAATTTGAAGGCACAATTGCTGCCAAGAATCTCTCCCAAGTATGTAATTAAAAAAAAAATCTTTTGGATAATTTTGCCAAGATTACAGTACCTACATGTTAACAACTAAGAAATTTAACAACTGGATTTTGGAAAATAACCAGTCACCCATTTCAATCATGGTTGCGGCCATGGCTGCTAGATGTGACATGTAAAATGATTTATGAGAAGCAGCCATGTGTCCATTGCAGACTGAGGAATGTGGCAAAGGTAGATACGTATCTTCTGCACAGCTTGAGGTTCTGTGTTAACACAAGTTAATTCAGAGATAACAGGAGTTCCATAAGGTTGCTTTGCCAAATTAGACGGAAAGCACCAGGATTCATCCAGATTCCTCTGAATGTGAAAGTTATGGAGGTTTCCAGAAAAGTCTGTTTAGTGCACATTTCTGAAAGAAGGGTTTGATTATTATCTGAGGGTGAGCAAAGGCACGGACTGATTGTCAGGTCAAGGCTGAATAGAAGGGACAAAACAAAACAAAACAAAACTCTAAGTTATTGATTTGACAGACAGCTTCTTTACTTGCAATATCACTCTAAAATATGCCACAGGTATGCAAATATTAGCACATGTATGATTAGCTGGAAAAGAAAATATTGTGAATGTAAGTCCAAAGGGAAAGCGTTCAGAAATAAAAAGGACTGAAGGGAAACCTCGGAAAGTGAGGCTCTGTAACCTCCAGAACCACTTTTAATCCTTTCACGGGTCCCCAACACATTCCTTATCCTTTCTCACCCAAATATTTATCACTTTTCTAGAGTTCTAGAACTTTCTTTTTGGTAGGGAATTTGCTAATTTTGAATTTCCCAGAGAAAACAGAATCACCATGGATGACTACCCAGCTCAGCTACTATAACTAGAAACGTCTGGCTTCATAATCACAGTGAACCTTTTACTACTGTAGTCCTTGTATGACAATAAAATCTCAACTTCCAGATATTCTCAGAGGACATTTCCCGGGATCTCCCTCCCCTCTCCCCTCTCCCCTCTCCTCTCTCTTCTCCTCTCTCTCTCTCTCTTTCTCTCCCCTCCTCCTCCTCTCTGTCAGCTTCCATTTCAATATAAACAAGATCAACTGTCTTCTATTGAAAAAGAAATACCTCCTAGTATCTATGTTCCTTATTAGCCATTTTCTATTTAAGAAATGAGAAATAGAGACATATTTTCAAATAAGTTTTTGTAAACATTACCTAGGCTCATTGCTTCACTCATCTGAACTCCCACCAGATTTTTGTCTTCTCTTCCATTTATACCTAAGAAACTGCTTTCATCCAGACCACCAACTGGTTTGAGTTCCCACCTTAAATCTGGGTTGCAATTTTTCTATTTTGTTATCTGTCTTGGTGGTTTGTCAGAAAGTTGGGCAGGGCACAAGGTGGGCAGCTGAACTCCAGACACAGTGCCTGGGGTTCAGCAAAACTGTTTGAAGACCAGGGTCAAATCATCTGAGTTCTCAATCAGTCCCATCCCCGGAGGGCGTGATTGATGATTGTGAGCTGAGATGGAAGGTGGGAATTCCGAAAGGGCACTTTGCTCTAACCCTTGTAATCTGGGCTTTTTCACAATATGGTGACTGCTTTCCAAAGATAAGTATCCTGAGTTAGAGAGAACTAGGTAGAAGCTTTTCATGTCCCAGCCTTGGCAGTCACATAACACCACCTCTGCCATACCCTGTTCTTCAGCAATTATATCTTCCCTGTTATATTCATTGCTATCACTCAGCTTCCTGTATGTATTATGTTTTCTACATAAAATCACTGGAAATCTGGTGATATTAAATTCTTGGAAAATCCATTGTGTTTTTTTTTGTTTTTTTTTATCACAGAAACTGTCTAACTCTCTTCCTATTGCTATAGCTAAATAGCTTACGTTGGGCAATTAGTAAACAACAGAATTATATTTCTCATAATTCTGGGTACTGAGAAATCAAATATAAAGGCTCTCACAGAACCAGTGTGTAGTAAGGGCTTGCTTAGCTTCAGAGATGATGTCTTCTTGTTGTGTTTTGTGGCAGAGATGAATATTGAATCTCCACAACATAGAAGAAGCCGTCTACCTCCTCCCTTCCTTTATATAAGGACAGTAATCATCTTCTCTCAGCCTGTCTCAACACTATCACCTTGAGTGTCAGGTTTTAACGCATAAGCTCATAGACATAGAAAGACAAACACTGCATAATTTCAGTTATGTGCGTAGAATGAAGAGAAGCTAATCGAAGTTCCAATTACCTGAGAAAAATAAGATTTCAAGATCCATTGCACAGCAATAGTAAAAATGTATTGTATATACATATTCCAAAATTGCTAAAGCATAAATCTTAGTTAGAATAAAAAACTATGTGAAATCATGGATTTTTAAATATCCAAACATAACAATTTCTGACAACATTATTTGTACTACATTAACATATACATTTATTTGTAAGTCAAAAGATTTTAAAGTAAAAGAGGAAAATAGAATGTCTTAGTCACTTTTTTCACTTAGCTACAATAACCAACTTTCACAGTTTAAATGATGAGAGATTTATTTTGGGCTATGTTTGCACTCTGTAGTTAGCTGCTCTGTGGCAGCACGGCAAGACAGAGGGGTGTGGTGAGGGAAAGTGCTAGCACCAGGAAGGTCAGGAAGCAGAGAGAGGGGCAAAGCGCTGGGGAAGGAGATGCATCCAGGCAGGTTGATCACCCAGCAGGCACCGCTTTCATCAGACACCACCTTTAAATAGCCAATCAGTCAGCGCGCTCCGGTGATTCAATCTCCTTCCGCGATTCCTACCTAGGAGTACCTGAGGTCTGTGTAAGACATTCATGATCCAAACCATAAAATTTCACCTCTGGGCTTCAAAAGTGTCATTATGTGTCCCTTCATGAAAAATGCATCTGGTCTGTCTCTTGAGACAATAGGTTGTCTTTCACCAACTGTATAAAATTTATACTTGTTGGTTCTAATTTAAGTGTTCAAATGGTTTTACACTGTTGGTGAAAGGCAATCTATTGCCTAGTAGCACCTCTTGTTTGCTCTTTCTTTGCCCTTTTTCCCACCGTCTACCACTCTCTGTGCCCCGAATTCAGCTGCACTGGAAACAGAAAACAGAAATACTAATTAACTTGGAATCTAGAGCAGCATCTCAAACTTCCTTAGTAAACCATAAACACTGTGAACTATAAGCTCTGAGGAGCAGAACTGCTATGCACATGGGAACAGAAGGGCCTCATCTGTTTCTGTTTCCCTATAAGTGGTCAATCTTTGCCCCCATCAAGCCTTATCACAATGTCTAGAATAGCTGCTCAGATTCTGGGAAAGGTGGGGTGAATTAGTGACTACTTTGGCGTTTTAACTTATTTTATTTTACCCCAGAAATCAAAAAGTATTCTGAGTTTAGGAAATAAAGTTAACTTTAACTTAGTGTCTATATCAGACATTAGTTATCAGGGAAAGTAGCATATTTTAGGGTCTTAGCATCTGGCTGCGTACCAAGAGTTCTAGGTTCTGAGCATGCCTGCCACAAAATAGTACAAATGTCGTTATGTCATTCAGCTCCAAAGTACTTTGATTTCTTAAATGATATAAAGATTTCCAATGGAAAAGCACACAAGAAGACACATTTATTAGAATAAAGATAAATTGTACTCTCAAATGTAAGTTAATTGATTAACAAAATACCTCACTTCAAATTAAAAATATTTTTTAAAAAACTCAAGCATGTTATCTGGATGTATCAATGTTTCTAGAGGTAAAATATATTACAACAGTGAATGCAGGAGAATTGCTTTGCTAGTTAATATTTTATTGGACATAATAGTATGTCACAATCACTTAGTGGTACAGGCAGGTACAGATACCCTTTAAGAAAAACAACAAAACACAGAAATAATAGCTTTATAGGCTACTTGAACAAAGTCAGCATTTTGGTTGGCAATATATGACCTTCTACCTCAAAGAAGTATTGTTAACCAAAGCTTGTTTTAAAGCAAGGATCACAATAATTCCTTAGACATCAATGCCTCTTACAAACATTTTGGGTTGTAAAGTGTAATTAGCCAGATATCTTAACATTGAATTTTTTTGAGACTATATATGGACTAAAAGATGAAGACCTTATCTTAATAGTTTAATACATAGCATTGTTGATTTACATTATATTACATTCCTAGTCTAGTCTAGTCTAGTCTAGTCTATCCCATTTCTTTCAAACACACTATCAGGAAATGACCTCGAGTAAAGTCTCATTAAAACTCTGTCTGATCTGTTTTCACCTCAGATCCCTCTCCAGTCTCTTTTTTGTCTACCTTGGACGTGCTAAGGGATCATCCATCAACTTAGCAAAGTTTATATACAGATTCTGGGACTCTCCTCTCTCCATTTTTCTGGCACTCTCCTTTCTTTCTCTAGTAAATGCTACTTGCTGGAATCTCCGCGCCCCCTTCTTCTTTGGCAGGAAACTAGTGTGCTTTCTCTTGACATTTTCACTGGCTCACAGACCAGCCGCGGCGGGAGCAGGGTACCACCCGGGGGATTCACTCATCTCCACTGCACCCACGTTTCAATTCCCTTCCAGAAACTGTTCTCTCTGGTTCACTTTCTAGAACCCTCTAGTAATTTTGTTTTGATTGTATTTTCCCCAAGTCTACAGCAGCGAGGTGTAGGAAGGTTAAAAGGTGTTCCACATTACTGAGGAGGAACACTTTTTTGTTGGTGGTTGCTTTGCTTGGTCGTTTTGTATGGAGAAGCAGAGGTAAAAGATACCTCTGCAGGGTAAAAGAGTACATGAGAATTTCTGTGTGTCTGCCTCAGGTCAACTTGAGCCTGGCAATTTTTTGACATTCTTGGAGAATGTGGTTGTATGGCACTCAATTTCTCTTTTTAGCATCAAAGTCCAAAATCTACTATTGAAGGTGATTCGCAAAGTTTTCTGAGCAGCTCTTTCTTCAGAGATGCTCAGAAGGAGCCAAGTGGGAAGAGAACAACTAACCCAGTTCTGCGAACGTCTCTTCCCAATAGAAATGTGCTATTAATTACTTCAAGGCCTCTTAGTTCTGTAATCTTTTCATTCTTTACTGATTTAAAACACTTAAAGATTTAAAGTATGTTGGATAATATAAAATCCCAAACATAAATACAGTGATAGTTCATCGAGGTATCGATCTGAATAAGAAATGCTTAGTGGATCTATCCTGGGCATGTCTGAGTGGCAGATTCACTGAACAGGTGAAGCCCACCTTACTGTGGGTGGCATCAGCCAATAGGCTTATATCCTGCAGGGGTGAAATAAAAAGGGAAACAAGGAGGGAGTCTCACTTTTTGCTTCTTCTGAGGATTTTCTGTCTTCTCCATCACCTTTGGAGTATTAACCAAGCTGCCAGCACAAACTATTCAGTCTGCAACCCTGGGCCCCTCACTTCCCCCTAAGGACTGGCAGGGATTCTGTTCTGTGCTCCGTGCTCCAAGGCTTTTGGCTGGATCATCTGCTCTGCAGCACACAGAAGACACTTTGGCAGGTGGCCACTGTCAGCCTACCCTGTAAAATCTTCACGTCATGAACACATTTTATATTAAATCGGTGCCCCTAGTGAACCCTGATTAAAAAACTACCTCAGTATTTCCCTTTAGCAAGCATGTCATATGTGCATTTTTCTATGCCTAAAAAACTTAACAACATGCTAGTAATATTATGTAATGCTTGGTTAATACTCAAACTTGCTCAGTGATTCCCAGACTGGCTCTTATTACTCCCTGTCAAACCCGGATCATCATGAGGGCTTTTCTTTTAATCTGTATTATTCTGTATTATTCTTACTGGGTGGCAATTACCTTCCAAAGGAATCAAGAGTCCTGTCCTACAGAATAGCCATATTCAGGATTTGGCTATCATTTGTATGATTCTATTTTACTTGGTACTCTTATCCCTGTAATTTTTGGTGTGTATTAGTACCCTGGGAGTGTTATAACTGAGTAAGTCAAATTTAACAAGAATTAATTTTCTTATAGTTCTGGACTGGAAAATCAAAATGTGTCAGCAGAGGTGCTGTTTGCTTGGGTGTCTCCTCACACATTACCCTCTCGCTGTGTCTTCTGATGGCCTTTGCCCTGTGTCCATTCACTCTTGGTGTCTCTTCTTATAACCATCCTGATTTAGGGCTCCACCTGCATGATCTCTTTTAATCTAAATTATTTTCTTAGAGATAGCAGCTCCTAATTCACTCACCCAGGGAACTAAGAACTAGATCTATGAGTTTATAGGACCACAATTCAGTCCACTGTATCTTGTAAATAAGAAGCCAGAGCTAAAGCCCTGATGAATCTTAGGTTAATCATTTTCATGCTATAAAACAATATAGTGGTAATATGTTGTGTTTTTTTTGAAGTATAACATATGCACATATATAACTGAGGATCTTCATTCAGTAGTTGTTTTTCAATTCAAATAAGTCTAAATTATTAAATATTTTTCACTTATTCATATTTATTCTAATATTGAAACATTTTTTATTCCAAGAATAAATCTCTTCTGACTGTGATACATTATTCTTTTAATGTATACTATAGAATTCTAATTATTGATCATATTTTAAGATTTTTATATAAATGTTCACGTGTGACATTTTATAGTTGCCTTTCATGCAATCATTAATCTTGAAATCACTGTTATTCTTGATTCATAAAATAGTTTTGGAAATTCTTTTTTTTTGTAGACTCTAAAACTACTAAAATACTATAATTTAGCCTTTACTTTATGAGCAACAAAAATTTCCTGTAAGCATTACTTTAGTGGCAATTCATAGATTTTGATATACAATTGTGATTATTTTTAGAATGCTTTAATTTTGTTGGCTTTTCCTCTTTGATTCAATAATAATGTAATAGAAATTTTATATCCATGTGGAAAAAGTTGCAGTTCTTTTTAGTTTGGTGTATTGAATTCATGGAATATTGTTTGCATTACGTCTATTTTTTAGAATGTAATGAAATCTTTTATATGACCCAGATGAATGTTGAAGAATAGTTTTATATACACTTGGGAATCAAATATAGTCATTATTATGACATTATCCCATTTTCTCTTCATCAGGATTTATAGCCTTTAACATTGCAAATCTGTTAAATGTCAGGCTAAATACACCTTAGGTTTAAACAATGTGTCTTTTGTTACACTATTTTTTTTTTTTTGCGGTACCAGGGATCACACTCATGACCTCGCACTTGCCAGGCAGACGCTTATGCCACTGAGCTAAATCCTCAGCCCCAACAAGGTATCTTCTTGCTCCTCATTTTTAATTTTGTAATAACTTTTTAAAATGATATATTTCTTTGTGAATCAATTTAAGTATTTCAATAGTTAAAAGTCCATTCATGCAGTGCTTTAGTTGACAAATATTTTCTGAGTTCTATCATTTTGTATTACATTTAGAACCTACCTATGTACAACATAATTTTGCCTACTTTGGCAGCTCTGATATTTTGGCAGATTTGTATTTTCAGATCTCAAGTGACATGTTACCATCTTAAAAAGAACTTGCATAATATAGCTAGGATCATGTATGCCATATTTTTTTTTATATGGGAAATCAAACTCAGGACCTTGAGCTTGCAGGGCAGACACTGTACCCCTGAGCTATATCCTTGGTCTTATGCCATGACTCCTAATCTTTTTTTTACTTTTAAATTTTTCCATATCATGGTGAGTATCTGAAGTTTCTTGTTATTAATTTGATAATTGATTGAGTCCTCTACACTGAGACATGTCCTTCTTTATTACTGGACCTGTCTCTGTATCTCTCCATCTGTCTCTTCCTGTCTTTTTGTGTGTCTTTCTGTTTGTCATTTTCTCTCTCTCTCTCTCTCTCTCTCTCTCTCTCTCTCTCTCTGTCACCATGACATAATCAGGATGTCACAGAATACAATGAGTAATGGAAGATACTTAATACATATTAGGAATGCTATTTGAAGCTCCAGTTTTTTCATTTTAACATTCTCTTCCTAGTAGTATCTCACCCATTTTATACACTCAGTATTTGTTATCACCAATTAAAATTCTGCAGACCATGATCATATGTAAGTGTAAGGCATAAACGATGGTGATCATAATGATAGCAAATACTAATGTAAATGCCTGTATTCTAGGTCCTTCTCTAAGCCCTACACATTTATTAAGTCATTTAATACTCACAACAATATTATGATAAGTAACATTGCTATTTTCCCATTTTATAGATGAGCAAACTGACTCTAATAGTGGTTGAGTAACCTTCTCAATGTCACAAAGCTACAAAAGGCTTACTGATATTAAATTAGAAGCTGAAAAGACTATAACCACTTTACAGATAGTAAATATGTATACAGTCATATCATCTTAAAAGAATATTAATATTAACTCAGTACTATGTATTTCTCACCATTATTGTAAGTACAATTATTGCCTCCTTCATTGTATTTATAAGCTTCTTAAAAGGTTTTTAGAAGTCTCTTATAAAGTCTTCATAGTCCACAGAAAGGTACTAATATTATCTTTGGGCTTCACTGTGTCAGATACTGCTCTCAGAGTTTTAAATATATTAACTCATTTGCTCCTTGCAGCAGTGTTGGGGGCCAAAAATTCACACTGGCTAATTTTGAATGTTTCCCTAAGGGATAAATGAAAGGTTGGGATTATTGGTGTCATCCTTTTGAGATTTCCCAATAACTCCTTAGGGTTGGGCCATCCTCTCTCACCCACTAAAACCAAAATAAAACCATTAAGATTAAAAAACCACTCTAGAGTAAGATCCTCCTTAACATAAGCTCATCGCCTTCCACTTGAGTCTTCCCAAGATTATCTGTTGTCACTAGTCATCAACCTTCGAGTCTTCCACTGACACTCAGTCCTCTGCCATCTCCTCCTGTCACTGTACACCCAGTAAGTACTGGCTGGTTTGGAGGGACTTTGTCTCTGCTTATCCTGAGGCACTGACTTCCCAGCCCCACTTCATGCACTACTGAATTTTCTGTTTCTTATTTCATTCTTTCTCCATATCCCTTACACAGACAGTTGGGGATCTTGGCCAAGTCTCCAATACAACAGAATGTATTCTGATTATTTTCATTTTGTACATGAAAAGTCACAAAGTATTAGTAACTTTAAAGATCACACATCTTAAAGAAGGCACAAGCAAAAATATCAGTCTGTTTTAGATTCAGGGCTTTTAACTAATAAACTTCTCACTGAGTGTTTACAATTTATTGAAGACACTAGTGAGAGTCTTATAACATTGTAAGATAATATGATTCTAGGTGTGATAGCTCCATATGTTTATTCAAGGCCCATACTTGTATTCTGGGGCAAAATAAATAAGAATCAAGGCTAGGTGTTAATGAATAATACCAAATGCATTACAAGTACATTTATAAAACATATAATTCTAGGAGAAAATAATTTTTGCTTAGGTAACATAGACTTTTAACCAAATTTTATGACGTTTAGAGTCACAGCAATGTTTTGTTCATTCAATTTTGCTTTTCAACTTGTTTTAATGCAATACATACTGGATACCAGCAAGAATAACCATGAATTTAATGTTTCAATGTTTTAAAACATAGTAGCCAAAATAAACTTCCCAATGACTCTTTAATTTTCAAACATTATGATTCCTCCTCAAACATATTATTTCTAAAACTACTATAAAGTTTTTGAATTTCCTACAGAGGATTCCATATTTCAAAGGAAGATAAGCGATAATTATGTGCAATTTTTCTCAAGATAAAACTAGAATTTGGTCTATTCTTAACTACAACAATATTGTAAAACAAAAATATGCTTTTCCCCAAAAAGGAAATTACTACTTAAAAATAGTAACTATAATGAAATAATTCTGTTGAACCAAACACATCACTAAAAGCTGTCTTTAGATCCTCGTATAGATGAGTGCCCTAAAAATGAGACATAAATACAATATTAACACCGATACTTATATTATTGTGTTCAGGACATATTAAATAATCACAAACTGATCTATTAGTATCAAATCATATAAAGAAATGAATCATTACTTCCTGTAATTAACATTAATTCTTATCCATTTGTAATATATAATATTAAACATATTTTATGTATTAATATGAATATTTTAGATATCCCCTCATGTATGTATTTTCATAGAAACATGTAACTATAGTCTAAAATATAAGTACTATAAAATTTGTTGCTAGTAAAAGATATGAGACACTTAAAATGAATTAAAGGAAGGAGGCGGCCCAGCCACCAAGGGCTGTAAACTAGTACAACCATTACAGAAATCAGCAAGAAGATTCCTCTGAAATTCAAGAAATAGAAATTCCATTTGACCAGCCTATTCCCATCTCAGTATCTTTCCAAAAAAGTTAAAATCATAGTACTACAAGAAGACATGTACATTCATGTTGATAGCAGTACAATGTATAATATCTAGATCTTGGAAACTGTTCATACTCATTCAACAGATGAATGAGTTGGCAAAATGTGGTGTTTATACACAGAGGAGTTCAAGGCTGTTATAAAGAAGGATAAACCTGATGTATTCATAGATAATGGATGCAACTTGACAACACAATGTTAAGTGACATGAGTCAAACAAGTTCAAACAAGTTCAAATGTTGCATGATTTCTCTTATGATATAAATGGTTTTATATATATATACATGAATAGTATATATATATATAGATAGATATGAATGAAAGAAGCAGAAGATAAATAGAAAACAGGGTAGTCCAAATACTTGCTCAAATTATATATTTCATTTTTTCAAGAATATTTCAATATGTGTGAATATTGAATAGAAAGGTTTGTGTTATGCATTTGTTTCTTTGTTGTAAGAATTTTTTGGCTTATGCCTTGTACTCTTATTATATAATGAAAAAAAGATCAGTATTCCAAGAATATATAGTAATTTTAATGAGCATTTATCTAAAATGAGAGCATCAAAACAAGATGATAAAACTGCCCTAGTTTAATGGGAATGAATGGATCTGTTAATATAGTCTGGGCCCTTATCAGCTCTGCAGTGCAGACAGACTGAAATTGATGAGCATTTTCTCAGGCTCAAGCAAGAAACAAAGGAATTCACAAATTACTAACATAAAGAATGAAAGAAGGGACATCACTATAGATTATATTAACATTAAAAATATAATAAAAGATTATTATGAACAACTCTATAGTGACAAATTTGATAATTTAGAAGACATGGACATATTTCTTGAGAGATATAAATCTGTCAGAGCTCATATAGAAAGAAATAGATAACATGGAAAAGCTTATATTTATTAACAAAATGAAACATTAATAATCTTCTTTCCAAAACAAAATACAATGTATCTACATGAATTCACTGGGATTTTCTACTTACTATTTAAGGAGGAAATTGCACTAAGATCTACATGTCTACTAGGAGATAGATGAACAAGAAATACTTCCTAACTCATCCTGTTAGTTCACAATTACCTCAAAATTAAAAGCACATAAAGAGATTACAACAATCAACATAAAATATCTTTGAACTGAAAAACCAATTATAGCAAGATTACAGGATATAAGATTAATATACAAAGTCAGTTGCTTTCTTATATACCAGCAAAAAACAAGTGGTGTATGGGCTTAAAACACATTAAAATTTATGTTAGCACCCTTCAAAAATGAAATATGTCGATATATATATACAAGATCTATATGAGAAACATGGCAAAGCTCTATGAAAGACACCAAGAACTAAGTAAGTGGAGAGAAATTTCATCATATGAATAGATAGGAACCCCTGTGTTATGGTTGATACATTGTGTCAACTTGAGAAGTTTAACTAAGCAGCTCAGCAGGGAGCCAGGGTCCTTACATTGCAAACATCCTCACCCTGTGCAAGAGGAGGGCAAGGAGATTATGTGAGTGCTACACCTGCCCTAGCTGGGCACAACCTGCTTCCTTAATTTTAGGTGTTGAGTATTTTGTCTAAGCAATGAGAGAAAAGTAACCAAGTCAGAATTTGATACCGTAAGTTGACTGTATTTATCTGAGTCTGTTACTGTTACTGTTTTTCCCCATTACCATGATTTTTTTATTCCCCTTCCAAATACCACAGTGCCTTGATCACTTTAACTTTAAAGTAAGTCTCGAAGTCAGTAAGTGTCAATGCTCTAACTAAAGTTTTCAGAAATATATTGAATAGGAGTGATGCTAGTGGATGTTTTTGTCTTGTCTCTGATTTTAGAATGGAAACTTTCAGTTTTTGTCCATTTAGTACAACGTTGGTTATTGGTTTTTCATAGATGGTTTTTATCAGATTGAGGTAAAGAGCATCTGTTCTGATTTTCTGTGGGACTTTTATCATGAATAAGTGATGGACTTTGTCAAAAACTTTATATGCATCTATTGAGATTATCAAGTGATTTTTGATTTTGGCTCTGTTGATAGGGTGTATATTTACTGATTTGCTTAGGTTGAACTATCCTTGTATTTGTGGAATGAATCCCACGTGGTCATGTTGTATAATTTTCTCAATGATTTGTTGTTCTGTGTACCAGTATCTTATTGAGAACTTTCGCATTTATGTTCACTAGGGAGATTGGCCTGTAGTTCTCTTATTTGATTGGGTGTTTCTCTGGTTTTGGTGTCAGGATAATATTTACCTCCAGTAATGTGTTAGGGAGTATTGCTTCCCTTTCAATTTTATTAAAGAGTTTGATGAGCCTTGGCATTAAATCTTTTCTAAATTTCTTGTAGATTTCAGCAGTGACTCCATCAGAAACGGGGTTTTTTTTTGTTGCTAAGTTTTTAATTACATTTTCAATTTCATTAACTGATATTGAATTATTCAGAGTTTTTATATCTTGAATCAGATTTTGTAATTTATACATAGCTAGGAATCTGTTCGTTTCTTCTGCGTTTTTTCATGCTAAGAGAATAAACATTTTCAAAGTAGGTATTGATGATCTTCTGAATTTCCACAAGATCCGTAATGATTTGACCATTTTCATTCCTCAGTGCATGAAGTAGAGTCTTTTTTTTTTTCCTTTTTTGATCAGTTTGTCTAAGGGATTATCAATTTTCTTTATTCTTTCAAAGAACCAACTCTTTGATTCATTAACTCTTTGTATTGTTTTCTTAGTCTCCATCGTGTTAATTTCTGCTCTCATCTTTATATTTTCCTCCCTTGTATGGCCTTTGGACTTGCCTTGCTCTTCTATTTCTACAAACTTGAGGTGTAACATTAGGTTGTCTATTTGTGCTCATTGTTTTCTTGATGTGAGAATTCACTGGTGTAAATTTCCTTCTTAGGACTACTTTTATTGCATTCTGTAAGTACTGGTATGTTGTATCTGCACTTTTGATTGGTTGTAGATAATGCTTAATTTCTTCCTTTATTTCATCTCTGACCCACTAGCTATTTAGGAGGATGTTAGGTAATTTCCATGTGTCTATGGAGTTTTTGCAATTTCTTTTGTCATTAATTTCTAATTTCATTGCACTATAGTCAAATAATATGCATGGGAAAATTTTCAATTGCATTTACTTAAGCATGTTCTTAGTGATATTATACTGTCTATTTTAGAGAATTTTCCATGCGCAGCTGAGAAGAATGTGAATTCTGATGATACTAGGTGGAACATTCTGAAAACATCTACCAAGACCATCTATTCACAGGGTTGACTCAGTTCTGATATTTCTTTGCTAATTTTTGGATCTATCTCTTTGTGACAATGGGGTATTAAGGTCTCCTATTACAACTGTATTATTGCACATTTGATTTTTCATGCCTTTTCATAATTGTCTTATATAGTTGGGTGCTCCCATGTTTGGTGTATATGTATTTATGATTGTTATCTCTTCCTCTTGAAATTTTCCTGTAATAAGTATGTAGTGATCTTCTTTATCTCTTTTGATCATTCTTGGTTTGAAGTTTATATTGTCTTTAAACAGAATAAATACCTCTGCTTTTTTCTGAGTTCCTGTTGCATGGAAGATTGTTTTCCATCCTTTGACTTTCAGTCTATGAATTTCTTTTTGAGCTAAATGTGTTTCTTGCATACAGTGTATTGGTGGATCTTATTTCTTGATTCATTGTGCCAGTCTGTTTCTTCTGATTGGTGAGTTCAGGTAATTTACATTGAGGAGTACAACTGATATGTATTGACTTGTCTTTGTCATATTTTCCTGCTGTTGTTTCCCTGGTTTTCCTTTCCATTTAATTTCTTGCCCTTCCTGATGTTTTCTGTCTGTGGTTGTCCTTGGAATTGTGGTCATTTTTATCTCTGTGTAGAATAAATTTCAGTATTCCTTGTAGGTTTGTTTTGGTGTTCATGAATTTCTTCAGTTATTCTTTCTTATGGAACTGTCTGATTTGTCTGTGAATTTTGAAAGATGGTTTTGCAGAGTACATCAATTTGAGTTGAAAATTGTTTTATTTTAAGACTTGAAATACTTCACTCCAAGGTCTTCTTGATTTGATAGATTGTGTTGAGAAGTCTCTTTTGATGCTGATGGGTTTTCCTTTATAGATGATCTGCTTCTTTTCTCTAACAGCTTTTCATACTGTGTTTTTGTTCTGTATTTCTGAACTCTTCATTATTATGTATCTTAGTGTACTTTTATTTTGGTCATAGCTTTTTGGAGTTCTGTACACTTTATTTATTTGTATGTCAAATTATTTATCCATGCTTGAGAAGTTCTTTGCTATTATTTTTCTAAAGACTTCCTTTATGGCATTTGTGCTGTCTCCAGCTTTCTCATTGACCCAAATCAAACTTGTGCTATTCTTCTTTGCTTTCATCTTGTAGCTGTTGGATAGATTTTTCATGGTCTCTTGATATTTTTAAGATGTCTTTCTTTTCATGCTTACTGAGCACAGTTCTGTCTTCATGGTCTGAAGATCTGTCCTCTCCCTTGAATCTGTTGCATATACTTTCCAGGAGGTTTTAGTCTGTTGGATTTTTATTTGGGTCTCTTTCATGGATCCTATTTCTATCCTGTGTTGGACAGACTTTTGTTTCCTTCATTTTTCAAAGCTCAGTTATTCTTCTGTCTGTGTCTTCTCTAATATCTTTGATTTTGATCATTTTTTCTTTTTATTTATTTACTTATTTATTCCGTGTGGGAAATTGAACTGAGGACTTTGGTTTGCCAGGGAGGCGCTTGTACTGTTGAGCTATATACCTGCTCCTATCGTTTCTTTTGTAGCTGAGAGATTATTTTCTCTATAGCCTTTTCTACTTTTTTTCCACTTCTGTTGCTATCATTTCAGAAATTTCAAGTGCTTTACTTCCAATTTCATCAGTCTTGTTGAGTTTTGCACTTGTAGGTGGACTGTGAATCTGGGCTTGCATTTTGCTTCTGTGTCTTGTCATTTTCTATTTTCTCTTTTTTATTTATTTATATTTTTTGTTTTCTATGTTGATGCTTGCCAATTTCTTATGGTAGGTAGCTTTATCACTAGTGTTGTGGGTCCTCTAGGAAATATCTGTCCTTCAGAGATGTCCTCTAGATGTAGGTGGTTCTTTACGGCTATCACAAGAACCTACCTTCCCAATTTGTAAAAGATGCAAAGTTACTATTTGACTCAGCACCTAATCCTTTGTTCCTAAGCTGTGGTGATGATTACAACGCTATAGAGCCATAGTGTTGTCATATAGGGGAGAAAAACTGCTTATAACATGTATGACATCCTGGTTAATGTAGTACAGTTAGTAATAAACACTAATTTCCAGTAGCGCTTAACTGCTGACAAACTATGATAATCATTAACTTGCAACCTCCAATCACAGAAGCAAACTCTAAAGTTATATAACCAAATCAAACATATAGCTTATATTTGTATTCAGCGATTTTCCCCTTAGGGGAGTGATTTTAGTCTTTTGTGGGGACAGGGGGTTGGGGTTAAGATGGGTAGGGGACAGGATAAGAGACGAATGAGGTTGAATATAGTGGTGTCAAGACAGGAAGTCAAAGGATGATCACTCATGTTTTGCCAAATTGGAAGACATAGAATGGAAAGAAGAAATACAACACAAAGGAGTAATCAGAAAGGAAAGAGACAGTGTTTATTTGCTTGGAAGTTTAAATTCAAGAAGTAGTTGAGGAAAGAAAGTGGATCAATAGAAGAGATTGAAAAAGAAAGCTACAAAACATATACAGTCAAAAAGAGAATGACAATGAAAAAGAGAAGATGGAAAGAAATAACAAAACAAAACAACAAAAAGGAGGCCAGAGAAAGAGTGGAGAGAGAGGAAACTTTTAAAGAGTCTCGAAACAAAAATAACCACAAATAGAAAGCAAAACAAGCCAACATCAAATCACACAAGGAAAGGGATAACCAATCAAACAAACAAGGGATAGCAAAAGTAGTAAAATACCACTGGTGTTTACAGCTCTGTGATAGTGTCCACAGTAAATCCCAGAAATGTGCTGGGCGTGGAGCTGATCTTGGCCTCTGAATGTGGGGCTGGGCCTGGTCCTCTGCTGCTGGAGTTCTCCAGAACCCACTGCTGGCTCCTGGCAGCTGCTTCAGACACTTCCGCATTGCTGGTCTTGCTGATTACTCCACCCTCAAAGAAGTGTGTGTGCCCATGTGCCCTGGCCTGGTTGTTAGTCAACTAATCCTTGATGAATTAGTAAATGCAAACCAACAGAGAAGATACAACTTTTTAAACACATGGTGCAGAATGGACGAGCACATGCAAAGAAATGAATGGAAAAACAGAAATTTAGTCTTCACAAAAAGTAACTCAAAAAGTATCATAGAATAAATTTAAAATTCAAGACTATAAAATTCCCATAATATAATATAGGTGAAAACCTGGACGAGCTTGGGTATGACAATCACGTTTTTAGAGTCAATACCTAATTTACTCATAGTAAGTAACTGATATCTGAGCTGTAATTAAAACTAATAACTTCTGCTCTGTGAAAAAAAATATAGACAATGAAAAGGTAATCCACAGGCTGGCATCAAATACTTACAAAAGATAAACTTGTTATAAATGCACAGTTCTCCAAAATGCACAAAGAACTCTGAAAACTCAACAGTAAGAAAAACCAACAAATGACTTTTTTAAAAAGGGCAAAAGACCTGAATAGACTCTTGCCACAGAAATACAGATTGCAATAATGAAAGCGAACTGCTTCAGAAAGTGGCAGGAAGATGCCACAAGTGTGTTCAGGCGAGGGGTGTTTACCCGGAAGGGAGTTAATGGTCACATATCTATTATAGTAATAGACTTTTCAAAAATTTAATTATTCATATTTTGGATCATGTCTCATGTTTAAAAAATTAAGTGCTACCATTCTAAAAGGCATGAAATTTAAACAGTGTGATATACGTGAGGCATTAATTTCACTCACTTGTAAATTTACCAGAGATTTTAATTAAGAAACTACTCTGTTCTGAACATTTGGCAGTCCCAAAAATTTAAGGGAGTATGGAATAGTCTCGATAAAATCAATAACAGTAATGATGATATAAGCAAAGAGCTGGGATAAAATGTGATGAAACGGTGATAATCAAGGCAGACAAAAACTCTCACTCCGCCTATATTTTCCCATTTTAAAAATCCCCTGTACAATTATTATAAATACAATAGTTTTTTAAAAATAGTTTGATGTATTTTTATGCCTTAATTATCAAATAAAATAAACTGGAATGTACTAGTGACACTGATTTCCATTTTTAAAAATGTATCTTATAAGAATAGTATGAGTTAAATAAATTGTCTATTTCCTTTTAAAATCTTAGTATTTTAAATTGAAGAAAAGTATGTAAATAAGTGCATACTTGATAAATAAATAATATAGTGAAGTGTGTCCCCCTGCTGTATTTGGAGCACATCTTCCCATTGGAGAAGCTTTCTAACACATGCCCCATGGAAATCTTTTCTCTCCTCACTCTTTTTCTCCTCTGTCTCAGAGTCAGGGGTCTGTATCAAAGAAAATGAGACATTAAGTTTTTTATTATGAATAATAACTACATAACAAAATATAAAAGAAAACAAAGTCAGGCAGACAAACATTAACATGAGCTATGCATATTTAGCAGAATCTGAGAGATCCAGCCAGACAGCACCTGGTAAATAATCTTCCAAGACACAATGCTCAAAGGCTGTGTCTGCTGCTGGGCTGCTGTTTGCTTTGCACGGGATCTAAGACACCAGATGACCAGTAATCTCCTTGCCCTTTCTTCTGCTGCCCCCTCCCTGTGGGCTCTGCCTACACCTCCTTCCCCTGCATCCTCCTCTTTCTTTGGCCTCACCCAGCTCCCTTGTTCTGCTAAAGATGTCCGGGGCGGTTAGGATTCAACGGCTCACACCTTAGCCTGTCAGGACCCGGCGTCTCCTGTGCCCAGCACCCGTCCATCGCTTCATTTCCCCTCCAAAGAGCCCAGCGACACATCTGCCTTGTTAGACACCAGTCTCCGTGAGCCCCTGGCAGCCAGCAGTTCCCTGTTTGGCCTCCTGTCACAGCGCCTTGTTTGGCGGCCTGAGACGCCCACAGTGCTTGTTAACCTCAGCAAGCGCCTGAGCAGGACCGGGCATCGCACGGAGGCAGCTGACTCCAGGGCTTTTGCACTCAGTCTGCACAG
>PVLA01013682.1:0-35362 GCA_004027455.1 Hydrochoerus hydrochaeris | reverse complement strand
TCTCCCCCACCCCCACCCTCCCATCCCCTCACCCAGTTCTGCTCTATCTGAATCATCAAAAATTCCATCCAGGTTTGGAGTATTTTCATGGCTCCAGAATTGTCCAGAAAAATTAATTTAAGGGAAATAAACCCTCAGGTGCCCAGCACTGGCCTTTGGCTGGTGGCTGCTGTGTAGGACAGGACACACATTTTGAACATTTTGTTATCACAGCATTTTATCAGGTAGCTCTGCAAATAGTGTCCACCCACTTCTCAGAGTGAATTATTATCTAGCCTCTGTCATCAAAGATTAGTTTTGCCTGCTGTTGAATTTCCTATGGATAAAGCACACAGTAGGGCTTAAAAAAATTTTTTTGCATCCTGTCTTATTTAACCTGATGCCCACGAAATTCACTGATGAGGTTACTCTAGCAGGCACGCACCCTTTTCATTGCTGTATAATATTCCACCCAACGAGTGTATCACCATCTCTTTTTTTCATCCTATGAGGACATCGGTTTGTTGCCAGGTTTTTGGCTACTGCCAGAAAAGCCACTGTGCGACATTCTTTGTCATGCCTTTTGATGGAAGTGTTTTCCATTTTCTTGGGCGTATGTATTGTAGTGAAATCACCGGATTCCAGGGTTAGATGTCTATTTTCATAGATACAGCTCGACACCTTTCCAAGGTGGAACCTCCCCCGTCAGAGTCACACAGGTCCAAGGGTGCCACACCCTCACCACCACTAGATGTTGTGAGCCTTTTTAATTCTGGCCACCTACAATGGATGGGTCGTGAGACTTTGGATTTCAAAGTCCTTGATTTCCAGACACCTTGTACCATCCACGTCCCGGTCCTCCAGGTCTGCCCAAAATGGAAGTTTTTCAGGAATATTACGGGCTTCCTCCACCGCCCGGGGCCTTTGGATCTTTCCTGCGACTCAACCTTGGAGACATTGTGGAACTCACCAAGGCTGAAGCTGAACAGAACTGGTGGGAGGTACAGGCCGAGGCCGTGGGGTGCTGTGGTTGGGACCCAAGGGTGCCGGTGACCTGGGGGGGCAGTCACAGCCCCATGAGGCTGTGGAGGGGTGTCCAGGGCCCAGGATTTCTGATTATTCCACCATCTTCCTAGAAAGTTGATACTGGGGGATGCCTCTCTTGCCCACCAGACAGATGGACAAATAGTGACCACTGGATGCACACAGGGCCATCTGTAAATCCTGCTCGTGTTTTGTCTCCTGGATTTTTAGGGTCGAAACACGTACACTAATGAAGTTGGCTGGTTTCCCTGCAACCGGGTGAAGCCCTATGTCCATGTGAGTACCTTGAGTCTGGGGGTGCTGGGCAGATTTGGGGGACCCCCCAGAGGTGGGCAGGGTCATCCCTAACCCAAGCCTTGGCATGCTTTGCCAGCTGCCTGACCTGGGAATCATGGCCTGTCTTTCCCTCCTTCGTTCTTCTTTCTTGTGGGAATGGGGCTGGGAACCCAGGGCCTTAGCACTGAGCTCCGCTCTCTGCTACTTTATTTTTTATTTTGCGTCATGGTCTTGCTCAGTCACTTAAGTTACCCAGGCTGGGTTTGAGCCTGTGATCTTCCTGCCTCAGCCTCCCAGAGTTCTGGGATGATGGTGTCATCCACCGCCAGGCCCAGCTTCCTCCTCGATTCTTTTTGCTTGAAGGTCTCTCCTTCCTACGGGATGCTGCATGGATGTATGGCAGGTGCCTATCCCTGCCTTCCTTCGGGGACCCCGGATTGAGTCCTGGGCAGCCCCTACACCTGCTCCTAAGCTCTGGGGAACAGGCTCAGACACCCCACCCTGCTCACTCTTTATGGTGACCTCATCTTTCTCACTCTCCCCAAACCTCAGACACCCGCCTCCTCCCTCAGTCACACCAAATGGCCCCACTGCCCACTTGACAGCCCAAACCGGAGCCTGCGGAGGTGGGGAGCCCTCCCTGGGGCTCAGGGTTCACTGCACCCGTTTTACATCAGCTCAGACTTGCAGCAAAGTCGCAGTGCCTGTGTCCGCCCTCCACCCAGACTCACCGGCTGACAGTGTCTGATCCCTTTTGTTTTGATTTGTTTGGCTGTGCGTGAGCTCTATCCTCTCCCGCATCAGTCCTGTTCCCCGAAACAGTTATCCCCCCTTTGTGCCTCAATAGTACACTGACACAAGAACCCTCTCAAATGTTGCCGTGATGTCAAAACACAAAATTCTATGGTGGCTCACGCCTGTCATCCCAGCACTCGGAGGATCGTTTCGAGTTCGAGACCAGCCTGGGCTACACAGTGAGCTCAAGGCCAGCCTGGACTGCACAGCGAGACCCTGTCTCAGAAAAGATATACACAGTTTTCCCGAGAGGGTTAGGAGATGCTTTGGGGTCCCAGAGCTTCTGCGCTGGCAAGTTGGGGTGAAGATTTCCAGGGCCTTCTTTTCTTCCAGAATCACTGGGTGACACTCAGGGCTGGGTCTCACAGCCCACCTGCCTCTGTGGCCGTTGGTGACCACCTACCTGTCCTTTAATACCTGTCTAACCCCCTCCACTTCTGTGGTTTATCAGTGTCCAGCATCGGCCTTGGACGTTCTCTAAGCCCTCTGTTATCTACCTGATAATCTACCTGTCACCAGCCTGTCTAACCGTCTCCTACCTGCCTGCCCATCCTGTCTCTGCCTACTATTTATTGAGCTGTACCTCTGTGCTCTACCTTGTGGTTTAGCAGCCAATCTATTATCTTTCTCCCATCACCCTCTATTGCCTGCCTATCTATTGCTTATCTCCCCAGGGTCCCTGGAGCGGTGCACACGTGCCCTCCACTGCCTGTCTCTCCTTGATCTAATCTGTCACTTTTCTGTTTATTATCTGTCTGGCTGTTTTCATCTGTCTTCTCCATCATCTCTGTCACCCTCATCTATCATGTATTTACACGTCTCATCTGTGTCTGTCTACTGTCATCTACTATATGTCATCTAATTTGCTATCTAGTTATCTATCTACAATCTCTTTACCAACCATGTTTCTATTTTCTGCCCAATTACCTGCCTGTTACCTATTATCTATCATCTGTGGATCAATTACATGTTTACCTGCCTGTCATCTAACTATTTGTCAGTCACTTACTGCCTATTGTCTTGCAGTTACCTGCCCGTCACCATCTGACCCACCTACCATCTATCTACCCGTCTGTCGTCTTCCCCTGCTTATGTGCACATCTGTTATTTCTCTGTTACTTACTGTATTAGCTATCTGCTTACTCATCAGTCACCATTTATTTATCTATCACCTCTCAGTTAACTATGTATCCATCATCTCTTCTTTCTCTACATGTCTATTGTTTCTCAGCCACCTACCATCTCTCTGGTCTATTGCTTAACTATGTATCTGCACCCGTCACTGCCCTGTCCATCCATCCATCCATCCATCCATCCATCCACCTATCCATCCATCCATCCATCCATCCATCCATCCATCCACCTATCCGTCCATCCATCCATCCACCTATCCGTCCATCCATCCATCCGTCCATCCATCCATCCACCTGTCCGTCTGTCCATCCATCCATCCCCATCCATCCATTTGTCATCTATCTGTCCGTCTGTCCATCCATCCATTCATCCATTCATCCATCATCTATCTGTCCATCCATTCATCCATCCATCCACCCATCAGCATCCACCAGGACCAGCACTTGGATTCTTACTTCGAACCAGTCCCAGAAGAGCCCTGCAGGCTGGTCCTTCTGTCCATGTGTGTTCCCATCATCCCGCAGCAGGTCCTGTCCCTGGAGCGACCCTAGACCCATCACAAGTGCTCCCCATCCAGCCCTAGGCCAACCCTCTGTCCTGGGGCCAGGTCTTCGCAGTGGGCACAGGCAGGGTGCCCAGAAGCTGGCCTTGGGCGTCTGCAGTTCTGTCCTCCTCTCCTGTCCCACGAGTCCAGGCTCAGGACAGACAGGAAGGTGACTCCGCCCCAGCCTGGCCCTGGGGTTGGCAGACGGCTGCCGCTATCTGGTTTCCAAGGTGACCGCACTGGCCATGCTAAATGCGGACACCAGTGGGTACCGGTGGGGACTCACATTTCCCCCCGTTGATTCTAAAGGTCGGTACAGTCTGCAGCCTGGATTTGAAAATGTTTCTGTTTTATTTTGGGATCTTTTCATGTCATTTGACACAGACCATCTCCTTCTCCTTTCTTTTTCCTTTTTAAACAGTTGAGATGAACTGTGCATGACCCCGAATTAACCTTTCTCCAGCAAACAGCAGGGCTGCCGGCTGTGTGTGCGCACGCGGTGGGTGTTTGCCCTGTGGTGTGAGATCTCTGGGTCGGGCGAATCCACGGGTGCAGGAAGCCATCGGCTGCTCGCTGATGAGCGATAGGGCTGGGATTTTCTTTCTGGGTCATAAAAACATTTTGGAACTAGATAGAGGCGATGGTTCCTCGTTCTTCCAATTATTATTATTTTGTCTTTCTGAGACAGGGTCTCGCTGTGCAGCTCAGGCTGGCCTTGAGCTCACTTTGTAGCCCAGGCTGGTCTTGAACTCACAATGATCCTCCTGCCTCAGCCTCCCGAGTGCTGGGATGACAGGCGTGAGCCACCACCATGCCTGTCCAATTATTCTTTTTAATTATGACAAAACACACATAACATGACACTGACCATTTCCACCACAAAAGGCAGTCATTTTAAGGATGCGTTTAGTGGCAGTAAATATATTCACAAGGCTGCACATCCACCTCCAGAATCTACCCTGAGAACATTCTGCATCTCTGAAACGCTGGCCCCCGCCTCTTCCTCAGCCCTGCACCACCTTCCTCATTCCTGTCTCTGTGGATCTGGCGATGCTAAGGCCATCTTGGGAGTGGCTCAGTTCCTCAGCAGCACGGTCTCAAGGTGCAGCCATGCTATAGCAGGGTCAGGAGTTTCTTCCTTTTTTGGGGCTGAATAATATTCCTCCCTGTGGAGTAACCGCATTGTACGTATCCATCCTTTCACCCGCGGATGAGTGAGGCACCCTGCAGTCTGTGGTCCAGCTGGGGCTTTCTCTGAGCCTAGGTCTCTGTCTGTTCCTAGGGACCTCCTCAGGACCTGTCTGTTCACCTGTGGTGAGTGGAACCATTTTCTCCTTTTAACTGGGGATGCCTGGGGTTGGGGGCGACCCAGCTGGGCATGAGAGGGATCCTCCAGGCCAATCGGTTATTTACTCTGGTTATTGATGTCTGAGTCCAGCCCAGTGCTGAGGGCTGCTTGTGGGGAGGAGACAGACAGACCCCTCATGCTGGGTGATTCTGGTCTATCGGGAGGTACTGAGCAGTCCTGGGGGTGAGGGGTTACAGCCTTTGGAGCCTACTAACCCGGGTTTGCTTTCTAACCTTAACCTCACTCCGCTGTGTGACCTTCGTCAGTGACTTAACCTCTCTGTGCTTGTTTTCTTCTGGAAAACAGCTTAGATGCAGTCGCTGCTTAAGGAGGCATAAACGCACCTGTTAAATGCTTACTCCCGGGGCTGCCGACTGGAGGCACTTTATAGATAGACGACGTCGGCTGCTGCTACGGTCATATTGTCCCGTCCTGAGATCAATACCTCTTCTTCACCTTTTAACATCTCTACTTCTGAGCTGGCTCTTGCCCTCTGTCTTCTGCTTAACTCTGGGAGGCAATGATTTCATTTTCATGGTGGCACAGCAAGGAAAAGGCATTTGACAGCTGTCTATACCTTGCTACTGCTTTTATAACTCATGCATAAGGCGCATAATTTAATAAATAATGCATAATTTAAATGCATAATCAATGCACAATTTCAATGCATAATTAACGCATAATTTCAATGCATGGCTAATGCATAATTTAAGTGCATAATTAACACATAATTTAAATGCATAATTAATGCACGGTTTAAATGGATAACGGACACATAATTTAAATGGATATTTAAATTAAAACATGCAATGGATATTTCAATTAAAATGCACGGTGGATATTTAACTTTTAAGAATACATTACAGTAAAACACATGGTGTAACCCCATGCTCCCCCCCATTTTTTGGTACCGGGGATTGAACTCACAGCCTTGTGCTTGCCGGGAAGGTGCTTATGCCGCTGAGCTAAATCCCCAGCCCCCCTCCTTCTTGATTTGAAAACTGTCCCACGGTTCCTGCCACCTTCTGAAGCAGCTCTGGAAGCCCTCTTTCATGAGGGTCTTCACAAGGGGTAATAAAAAATACATATAGTGCATGCTGCCACCGAGGGTGGGCCTGTGGAAAGCCCGGCTCACAGCGAGGAGACGGTGGCTTCTCCTTTATTCAACAGGCTGTGCTGGGTGCAATTTCTGCCCAGAATGACCATGAGAGGGAGATGTTTCAAATCCGTTCAGGAAACTGAGGCAGTCACACATGCCCAGCTAGACCCACAAGGGAGGACTCCGGAGCTGCTGCAGAAGGCGGCAAGGGGAGGGATGAGTGTTAAAGGGAAGGTGGGTGGTGAGAGGGAGATTTCTGACAGCGGGTGTCTTAGTGTCATAAATTCTATTTTTAAATTTTTAAAATTTATTTATATTTTTATTTATTAACTTATTTTTGAGACAGGGTCTCCCTGTGCAGTTCAGGCTGTCCTTGAACTCATTTTGTAGCCCAGGCTGGCCTCAAACTCGCAGTGATCCTCCTGCCTCAGCCTCCCGAGTGTAACAAACGTTTGAAATGTAAATGTTTGCCACATTTTCGGTCGTACCTCGGTGTCAACAGTTCATGAGGCCCTCTGACCCTCCACACCCCTTGAGACAGTAGCCGGTCTCAGTTCCTTTTTTTCCTCGGCCACAGAGGACTCCTGTTTTTGCAAAGGAAGCTCAAAGAAGGGGAAGTGATTTGTTCAGTGAGGAGGTAGGATTTGAACCCGCAACTGTCTGGCTTCCTCTCTCGATAGTCATGACAGTGCTTGGGGTCACCCCGCTTCCGTCTCACTGGTGCACACGTGCTTTCTGGCCATGTTGGCTTCCTGGCTGTCCCCGTCTTTTTAAAGGAGGAAATTGAGGCTCCCGTGGCCAAAGTCCATTTTGAGGGTTGAAAGCCGGCAGATGGTAGAGGCCGGGTGTGAACCGCAGTCTCTGGGGTCAATGCTGGCCCTGCCCTTCATGCCAAGCTGTGGGCAGCAGGGCCGGACTGAGAGAGTCAACCAATGTTTCCAGTTTGGCTGCAGAATTTAAGAGAATGCTAAAAGTTTCGGTGGTCAAGATGCCTAATATATAGTTGGGCACAACGGTGCAGGCCTATAATCCCAGCATTCTGGAGGCTGAGGCAGGAGGGTCTGAATTCAAGCTCAGCCTGGGAAATTTAGCTATTTATTGATTTAGAGACAGGATTTCACTCTGTAGTGTAGGCTGGCCTTGAACTTGCTTATGTAGCCCAAGCTGGCCTCTAAGTCACTGAGATTCTCCTGCCTCAGCCTCCCTAGTGCTGTGATAATAGGTGTCCAGCAATTTAGAAATTTAGAGAGAGACTCTTTAATAAGAAACATAAAAAGTACAGGATGTAACTCAGTACTGAGGCCCCGGACTCCATGCCTGGTACTATACAATGAACAAATGGAACCATAATATGTTAGTGTGATATGTAAAAATGTGAAAAAAAACCCACAGCAAACTGATTTACAATGAGCTAAAACATGAAAATTATAGATAAAAGATTCAAGAGGTTCCAGACTAAATCTAAAGAAATACCTGTCCCCCTGGAATGTGTTTTCATATGGGTTTGTTTTAAACTTTCTTTTTTTTCTTTTTTGGTACCGGGGATTGAACTCATGACCTCACGCTTGCCAGGCAGGCGTTTATGCCGCTGAGCTAAATCCCCAGCCCTGAATTTATTTTTAAAAAACAATTGAGATGAAATTCATATAGAATTAACCATTTAATAGTTCATGGTTTTTCTATTCCTGTTTGTATTTATATTCATGTCACATTCTATATTACACGTAGTATAATTAAAATTTATTATTTGTACTGTATATTTACTTTTTTTTTTTTTTTTTTTTTGGTACTGGGAATCAAACTCAGGACCTTGCGCTTGCCAGGCAGGTGCTTAGGCCACTAAGATATGTCCCTGACCCCTGAGACAGGGTCTCACTATGCAGTTCAGGCTGGCCTTGGGCTTACTTTGTAGCCCAGGTTGGTCTCCAACTGGCAAGAATCCTCCTGCCTCAGCCTCCCAAGTGCTGGGATTACAGGCATGAACCACCACGCCCGGCTACATTTAAATTATATTATACATCACATAATATGTACCTACACTTATGTATAATATAATTACACATTATGCATAATTATTTACATTGTACTTTTACATTTATATAATTATATAATATATTTGCATTTATACTATTTATATTGTCACATTATGGAGATAATATTTATCATTTATACTGCACATTTATATTTTTATCATATTACATGCTACATATTATATATAATGTCACATTCATATAGTATGTTATATGCTACATATAAATTATATATATATATATATATATATATATATATATATATATTCTTTTTTTTTCTTTTGGTGCCAAGGATCGAACTCATGACCTAGCACTTGCCAGGCAGGTGCTTATGTTGCTGAGCTAAATCCCCAGCCCCTTATATATTATATAATTAATGATTACTATTTATGTTGTACATTTACATAATTTCTTACATATCATTTTTGCATATATATTTCATATTTAAATTTACATTACATATTATATCATTAATATTGCATATCTGTATTTCTTTGTCACATAACACATATATTACATTTATATTATATATTCATATTATGTTACATATTATATACATTTATGGGCCATAGAGTAATTACTGTTTATTTTTTACATTGAACATTTACATTTATGTCAGATTGTTATGTTACACATTTATACTTACATAATTATATCTTGTATATAATGAATATATTGTTTATTACATGTTATTAATTATCAATATTATTAGTTATCAATATTAAGTATTAATATTGTTAATTATATTATTAATTATTGATATTATTATCAATATTATTAATTTGGTAGTTATCAGTTATTGGTATTATTGCATCTCACATTTCCATAGTATATAATCAGTAATGTCTGGTGCATGAGTGACGTCGGCACCCCCCATCCAGTCCCCAGACATTTTCACCGTCCCTGAAGAGCCCCTCCCCCATGATCACTCACCCTGTGATCCCCACCCTCATGCCCTGGTGCCCACCAGCCCGCTTCCTGTCTCTGAACTCTGGACTCTGACCAGTGGGGTCACCCTCACCCTGCAGCCTTTCCTGTCATTCACTCAGGCCAGGGTTTTCCAGGTGCAGCCACCTGGTGGCGTGGGCCAGGGACTTGGACCGTTTCAGGGCTAATTTTCCATTCATCCTGATTTTTAGAGATTCAAGTATTGTTTTATTTATCACTATTTTTCTGGGTGACTGGGGTTCTGGGATCCTTCTTGCCCTGGGCACCTGAGGCTGGTGCCTGACTCTCCCTCACCCCTCTGCTGTCCTGGTGGCCGCAGAAATGGACACCAATGGCCCCTTAGGAAGATGCCCACTGAAGCCATGGCCAAAACCCAGCTGACTCAAAGGACCCAGCTGTCCCTTGCATGCATGTGTCCAACCTTCAGTGTCACTCAAAGAACCCCGAAGGCCACTCCCACCCCCTGGGCTCCCGCCACTGTGTCCATGGAGCTTTCCCTGGTGTGTAAGGACTGTTACACCCAGGCCACGGCAGGAGGAGTAAATCACGGTGGCTGGGGCATGGGCAGCCACGTTGTGTTCAGTGGCCCGGTGGCCCAGTCCTGGAGCCCTGAGGACCCCTATTCCTTGGTCTGCCCTGCAGGTATGCTGGCCCCATGGAGCGCGCGGGAGCAGAGAGCATTCTCACTAACCGCTCAGATGGGACCTTCCTGGTGCGCCAGAGGGTGAAGGACTCGGCCGAATTTGCCATCAGCATTAAGTAACTCTTCCCTCCCTCATCCTTTTGCCCCTTTGACCTGGGCTCTGAAATTGCCTGGAAAGAGAGGAATCTGGTTTTCCTTGTGTCCAATTGCACAGTCATGGCGGCCCCTTTTATGGAGCAACTACTGGGTCTTGGGCGATTTTATCTCATTTCTTTGAATTGACTAACAGCTGCTAGAAAGATCTAACTCCTAGGGAGGCTCCCCAGGGCTGTTTATGCTGTAATAGGTTGTAAACCGTAGCCACCAGATTGTGTCACGGAACGTTAAACCTCACTCCTCCTACCTGTGTGTTCACACTCCATATCCACCTCCCTGGACACGCTTTCCCTGACCCTTCTCAGCCTTTAACTACAATTCCATTCTCTTCTTTGAGACCAAGTTTTTAGCTTCGGCATATGAGTAAGAACAGGTAGCAGTTTTTTTCATGTTCTGTGTCTGGTTTATTTCATTTGACATGATACCCTCTGGTCTTATCCATGTTTCTGTACGTGGCAGGATACCATGCTTTTTATGGCTGAGTAATATTCCATTTTATAATACAGAGCATTTTGTCTTCATACATTTTCTGTCAGTGAGCACCTAGGCTGATTCTGTAGCAGCAGACGTGGAAGTGCATGTGTCTTTTTGACAAGCTAATTTGATTTTCTTTGGCTATCAACCCCATCATGGAATGACCTGATTGTAGGGTAGATCTATTTTAAATCTTTAAAAGAACCTCCGTATGCTTCTCCTGATAGCTATTCTAATTTATATTCTCCTTCCACTGTCTTCTAATTTTTTTTCCAGTTTTTGGGAGATTAAACCCAGGATCTGCACACTGAATTACATCTCCAGCCCTTTTAAGGTTTTTTAAAAAATTTATTTTGAGGTGGGGTTTTACTAAGGTGCTAAGTTGCCCGAGCTGGGCTTACATTTGTGATTCTGCTTTCTTGGCCTGGGGTTTTAGGTGGGCAGCGCCATGCCTGGCTGCTTGGTATAGTCTGAAGTGGGAATTTCCTGTGGGAATCTAATGCTGTCTGAAGAATTTGCATTTACTTCTTTTGAGCTCATCAATAAGTTAATTGATTTTTTTAGGTTAACATTTAGGTAACATTTGTTTTTTTGTGGCACTAAAGCTGAAACTCAGGGCCTTTGTACTGAGCTATATCCCTGGCCCTTTATAAATAAAAAATTTTTTTTTTAAGAAAAGTTGCTAAGTGGTGAAATGGCCCAGCCTGAGCTTCAGTTTGGGATCCTCCCGCCTCAGCCTCCTACAGTCCTAAGATTATAGGCGTCTGACATCATGCCTGACTCAAACTGATTTTTTTTAGCGTTTACTTTCTTAGCTTCCAAGTTTACATTTTTATATTGCTTTAAATTTTTTATATGATTATTTATATTTTATTTACAGTTAAACCCCAGACCTACAAGAGGCCCAAGATAGGAATTCTCAAGAGATCTTTTTTTTTTTTTTTCTGCTTTGGATCTGAGACATGAGCTTTCTGACGATTGCCTTTGTGTTTTTCCAGCCTTCTTGTTTCTCCAAGGGCTTCAGCTGATTCACTCTACCTAGGCCCTGTAACTCACATTTCCATACCATCAAGACATGAGCCCCTGGGTCCCCAAGACCAGCAGACCTGTTAGACTGATGCACCCTTCCGTCATGCTGATGGCTCAATTTTTACTTTCATCTTTACTCTTGACCTCTGGAGATTTCTCTCATTTTTGTTTTGAGTACTCATGTATTTCTAGGGAGTTTTAGGAAGAAGTTTTTTGTTTTGTTGTTTTTTTTGGGGGGGCCTTTTAGGCTTCCGTCTTTAGGCTCCTCCAATGTCTTTTTCAGTCTGTGGTCCGCCATATTGGCAGGACTGGTTCTTCCTTTCCCTTGTCTTTGTTTTTTGGTGATGCTTCCTGCTGGGGGAAGAGGAGTCTCTCTTCCTGTCTGTTGCAGGGTGTTGCTTTCTTTCCCAGGTCTTGCTGACTTTGCTACACAGCTGTGCACAGGGAAGATGAGTCCTCTTCTCTGAGAAAGAACTGGAGGGTTAGAGCAGCAGAAGCCCCAGTGGAGGGATTCTGCTGGGACCCTTCCCACCACGGGGCTCAGAGGTCGCCCTTCCCTGCAGGAGCCGAGGCGCTTCTTCCTGCAGTTGTAGCCTGGAGCTGAGACTTAGCAGGGGTGAACCTGGTCCTCCCACTCTGAACCTAACCACCCAGTCTTTCTCCTGCTGGTTCTAGATATAACCTCGAGGTCAAGCATATTAAAATCACAACATCGGAAGGACTGTACCGCATCACGGAGAAGAAGGCTTTCCGGGGGCTTTTGGTGAGGCCCAGTCTCTAGCCAACACAGGATCCAGGCAGCAGCCTCCCCAAGCTTCCAGCTTCAGAGCCCATGTTCAGAGTGGCCCCCCTAAAAGCGCTGGGGGACAGTTGGCCTGTGATTTATTTACCTAATGCCCAGTGATAAGGCTAGTGATAGCAGTGGTTAAACAGCAGTGGGCGTTGATGGAGTGGTTATTAATGTCCGTGTGTGATAGCGAGGATTTCAGTTCACCGCTAGACCCCTTCTACCAGGGCCCAGTCTGACTTCCAGGTTTAGCTCTACATCATCTGAGCCCCATTTGTCTAAGGATTCAAATGCCTTTTGAGTATTTTTGCTTGTGTGGTGCCCTGTAATTTTTGACAAACTTTTTTTCCCTTATGGTCTTTTTGAGACAGGGTCTCACTCTGCAGTTCAGGCTGCCTTGAGCTCGCTTTGTAGCCCAGGCTGGTCTCAAACTCGCAATGATCCTCCTGCCTCAGCCTCTCAAGTGCTGGGATTACTTTTCAACAATCTTTTAAGGTTTTTAAGCCTGTTGGTCTAAGACAAGTGGGCCTTATCCAGGGCTGAAGAGTCCTCCAAGGAAAATCCAGGATTCTGTACCTGAACTATCTACATTTTATTTCAGAAGGGTGGTGTTTTAAATTTCACTTGGTCTTCAAAGGAACCCTTGATTCCTCAAAAGGTTAATTCATTCCACAAACACTTACTTCTCCCTCAGACTTTCAATTCTGAAACTGTTTGTTTGTGGTACTGGGGTTTGAACCCAAAACCTTTACACTGAGCAACATCCCCAGCCCTTGTCTATTTTTTTTTATTTTGAGACAAAATCTTGCTAAGACTTTAAGTTGACCTGGCTGGGCTTGAGTCTGCTATCTCCCTGACTCAGCCCCCCAGAGTGCTGGGATTGCAGGCATGTACCACCAAGCTCAGCTCCGGTTTCTCGTTTCTCAAAAACATAGCAGAAGGTGCTGGAATGGTGTAATGAACATCTAATAAGCTTTTCATGTGGATTTACTACTTGTTAATATTCTGTTTATTTAACTCTCAGTCTTTGTCTTTCTTTTCCTCTTTCTCCCTCCCCCTCCCTCTCCCTCCTGCACTATTTACGAATACAAGGAGACTTCTTTGCCCAAAATGACTTTGTCACAAATCCTCCAAGAGCCAAGACATTCTTTCAGCTCATCACACACAAAAAAATTGAACATCGATGCAAAACTATGGTCTAAAACTATATAATCCATGTTAGAAACTGCTAGATTGCACCATGTGTAATTTTTAAGCTGTTTTCCCCCTAGGATCTGAGCAAGGCACCACACACTGCATTTAGTTTTTACCTCCTTTGTCTTTCGTTTGCAATAATTTCTTTTTATCTTTTAGAAATACTTTATTGACCGTACTGCGGGCAATAATTTTTTCAGTTTATTTCATTTTTAATCTTTCATGATCTTGGAATATTTTGAGCCTGCAACTCCTACATGTAGAGTGTCTTGTTTTGAAGAACAAAAAATTTTTTTTAATTTAAAAAATATTTTAATTATGATTCACATTTCATTTTGTTGGCATGCATTTTAAAAATTTTGACTTGCCTGATTATTTTCTTGTTATTAGAACTTGACTTATAAAAAACTTAGCTTTTCTGTGACTTTGTTTCTCCAGTTATAAAATGGTAGAATCATGTACATATTCACCATGTAGGATTTTTAGAAGATCTAGGTAATGTTGGCCAGCATTTAGTGCTTAAAAAACTATTATTATTACTATTATTATTATTATTATTCTACTAAAGACGAGGCTCTTGATACCCATAGCAGGCCTTAGATTTGGTGAGCTGATTGTTTAATTTATCTTTTTGTAAGGACGTATTGGGAATCGAACCCAGGACCTTGCGTTTGCCAGGCAGACACTGTGCCCCTGAGCTATATCCACAGCCCTGTTAAATTTATCATGAAGTGAATTAATTAGTTATTAGGAGAACCAGCCTTGAGCTGTTAGGTTTCTTCCCCATGACATGGGCCACTGCACAGGAGGGGAAGGAGTTCCCCAACATAGGAAGCATGCAAGGAGTCATTTGCCAGGGAGTCTAGCAAAGGGACCCTGGTTCTGCCCCGTGTGACCAGGCCAGCTGGGATAACATGTTTGACGCTGTTCCCCTCCCAGGAGCTGGTGGAATTTTACCAGCAGAACTCCCTGAAGGACTGCTTCAAGTCTCTGGACACCACCTTGCAGTTCCCCTACAAGGAGCCTGAGAGGAGAGCCATCAGCAAGCCACCAGGTGGGTGCCAGGGTGGAGTGAGTTTAGTCTTTCATTTGGGAAGATAAAGACACTGGGAGTCAGAAAACTATTCCATTGGAACTTTAAAAACCTCTACTTTTATATCAATATCAAGGATGGTTTAATATATGTAACCTCCTTCCACAATAAGAAGACATCTATCACCTACCAGCTTTGTTGAAATTATCTGGAATCATTGGATATAGTTTACTATGCGTTAAATACAGTATACTATCTGTCAACACAATGACAATAATGACTTCAGGAGTCCCTTCTTCACAATTGCTTTTCACTTCACAAATACATTATCAACAGTTCTTTAGACCCCATCTGCATTGGTGTTTCCTATTTTTCTTTATTTAAAAAAATTTAATTTGGATTCACGTTTCCTTTTGTTGGTGTGCATTCTGCAGTATGTTTTTCAGAAAAGTTGCCTGGGTAGGATAGTTTCTGAATTTTTATATGCCCAAGCATTTTTAAAGGAAAGATTTAAGCATTGTTATTAATCAGTTCTGTTCTATCTTATTCTGTTCCATTCTGTCCTATTCTTTTTTTTTTTTTTTTTTTGAGACAGGGTCTTGCTATGTAGCTAGGCTCGCCTCAAACTCATGGCGATCCTCTTGCCTCAGCCTCCCAAGTGCTGGAATGCCAAGTGTGCACACACAAGCTAAAATGTTGTATTCTTCAAAAAGGAATATCAACCTGTTAGTACTTTCAAACAAAAACGATTTCTGTGCTCATCACCCAGTAAAAATCAATGTTTCCATTAGTCTCCATATCATTTACCCATGTCCTGCTGTGTGAATATCGAATCTAGAATGCTACGAATTAATTTTATGTCTTATAATTTCACTTCCTATGAAAATCTGACAGCGTCTTCCCTCTCTCCCTTTACTTATCGTTCCTTCACTGTCTTTTACTTTTATTTTGCTTTTTTAAAACTCTTAGTCCTCTGGAAAATAAAAATTAACAGCTTAGAGTGAACTTTTTCATAGGTTTCCTTTTGTTCCTTTTCCTGCAAGAGCAGCCCTCCTTTGGCCCCTGTGAGGGGTTGACTCTAGTGTCCCCCCGCAAATCCACAGATGCTCAAATCTCTTCTACACAATAGTGCAGTATTTGCGTGAAGCTTACACGCATCCTCCTGTAGACCTCATTCAACGCCAGCGCCATGGAAATAGTTGCACCTTGCCTTGAGCGGGGGGAACAGTGAACAGGAAAATAAGCCCGTAGATGTTTAGTTTGACCACTGTTTTTGTGTTTTTTTTTTTTTTCTTGAGTATTTTTGACCCTGGTCTGGTTGAATCCATGGGTGTAGGGTCCACAGAAACAGAGGTCCAGTGGTATAATAATAATATAAAAAATCATTAAAGCAATTTCAAACGTGGATGTATTTCTGTAAATCTGAGTGTGTCTCGGGGCGGGAGGACGATGCTGGCTGTAAACGGCGCAGACCTGAGCAGCCTGCAGACCGTGGTCCGGGTGCCCCTGAGGCCGACGCCGCCTTTCCACTGCCTCCTCGTGGCGGGCTGCGCACACCTCACCCACCCTGCTTTCCCGTTACAGCCGGCAGCACCAAGTACTTCGGCACCGCCAAAGCCCGCTACGACTTCTGCGCCAAGGACCGATCCGAGCTGTCCCTGAAGGAGGGTGACATCATCAGGATCCTCAGCAAAAAAGGGCAACAGGGCTGGTGGCGAGGGGAGATCTACGGCCGGGTGAGGAGGCAGCGATGGGCGGCCAAGGGCCAGGGTGTGGATGTGGTCATTTGTGTCACCTACCTTTATTTACTGAACACCTAACTGTGTTCCAGGCATCCTTCTGGGTGCCGAGGAGGGTAAAACTGCTGTCCTTATGAAACTCACGGCCTAGTGAGGAAAGTGTAACTTAAACCTGTAGACCTGTGATCAAGCAGTGACCACATTGAGTGGGTCCAGATTGGGATGGGGTGTCATGCACGAGGTGACAGAGGCATCCCAAGAAAGCCCCTGACTCACTCTAGGAGCAGTCTCAGATGACTTTCTGAGAGGCCAAGTGGATTGGTGAGGAATGAAGTTAGCTAAGTAAAAGGGTAGGAGGAAATGTTTCTGACAAAAGGACCAGCATGTGCAAAGGCCCTGGGGTAAATCCAGGGCTGGCACCTGTAGGAGACACAAAGGCAGGGATTCGTGTCTGTCTTATTCATTGCACTGTTGCCAGGGCTTGGAACGGTACCCAGCAAACAGTAAGTGCTCAGTCAATATTGAATGGATGCAGAGGCCGACCTGGTGCTAACCACTATGTTTCTTTGCCTGCTTAAATTTGGATTTTCAGGAATAGGATGGGCCTGGAGGCTCTTCAAGCCAACTTGCTTCTGCTTTGCTCTGTTTTGCTCCAGCCAAGCAAAGCACCTTCTTTATTTCACCCATGGATGAATGTCTGGCCTCTACAATGCTTCTTGCTTGGATAGTTCCTTCAAAATATTTGTTGAGTGAAGACAAGGACACTAGATGGGGTTTACATTCTACTGGGGGAAACACATGCAGGCTCAGGAAAACTGATCAGGATCATTACTGAGGCCAGTAGACTAGTTAGGAAGATTGGAGGGTAAGTTTAGGGAGCAGAGGAGGACTTCAAAAGAGGTTTTCGGTTTGCTAAGGAAGGTCTGAGATGTACAGGATTCGTCTGTAAATCTGTTTTCAAATCCTCCATCTTCTTTTCATGTCTGAATATCTCTATTTGTGCATCTGCCCACCTATCTATCTACTCATCCATCCATCCACCCATCCACTGACCCATCCATCCATCCACCCACCCATCCATCCATTTGTCCATCTATTCATCCATCCGTCTACTGACCCATCCACCCAGCCATCCATCAGTCCATCCAAACTTCTACCCATCCATCCGTCCACCCACCATCCATCCATCCATCTACCCACCCATCCATCCACCCACCCACCCATCCACCCACCCATCCACCCATCCATCCATCCACCCACCATCCATCCATCCATCTACCCACCCACCCATACATCCATCCATCCATCCATCCATCCATCCATCCATCCATCCATTCATCTACCCACCCATCCATCCACCCACCCATCCACCCATCCATCCCCTCACCCATGCATACATGCGTGCATCTCACCCGTCAACCCATCCATCCCTACCTATGTATGCATGCATCCATTTGTCCACCTCTCCTGCTTTCGCCTTCACCTGCCCGCTGTGCATCCACCAACTCCTGCATTCCTTAGTCCAACTATCTGTTCATCCAACAAGTATGTACTGAGTACATGCTGTGTATCAGAAACTGTTCTAAATTCTTGGGATTTAGTAGTAAGACAGACAAAAATCTCTGCTCTTGTAGAGCTCACCTTGTAGTGTGTTGGTGGGATAAAATAAAACCTGTAAATAAATAAAATAATGTGACTGATCAGATTCTGGTACTATGAAGAAAGAGGAAGGGGAAAGGAGATACAGAGTGTTTGGGTAGGGCTTGCATTTCAACAGGGGACAAGGAAGACTTTATTGAGAGGGTGACATAAACAGACACTTTTAGGAGGTGGTGGTCAGTTATCCTTGTGTATGTTTGGATGTTATATTTTCTGGGGTAGAAGAAACTCACATGCAAAGTTCCTGAGGCCAGCAGATGCCTGTTGGTATATTGAGGATTGGGAGACCTTGCTGAGCCCTGCCCTGAAGGATGTCTCTTCTCTTTCTAGATTGGCTGGTTCCCTTCAAACTATGTGGAAGAAGATTATTCCGAATACTGTTGAACCCTGGGGCACCAGCAGAGAGATGATAAACTGCAGGCTCTGAAGCTAGAAGGAGCAGGCAGAGACTCTGACAGGTCCTGGCGGGCAGAGTCTGGATGGACTGTGGAGGGGCTGGCATCCAGCTGGCAGGGCTCCCGGACAGTTCCCTGCCATGGTTAATTTATAACAGGCCGACTGCCTCTTGGGCCCTCCCCAAAAGGCCGGCTGGAGGCGACTGCTTTTAATAAAATGATGACTGCAGGGACTGGTGCCTTCAGGGCCTTGCAAGCATCTGGCTCCATTTCCTTTCAGGCTGGGCGGGGCAGCCGTACCCCCTGCTTTGCCTGGGGTGGTCCAGGGGATGCTTTTGTGCTCCCAAGTGTCCTGGTTTGGACAATAAAGTATTATGGTTCCTGGGTCAGGCTGTCTCCCTCTGAGCAGACCCCGAGATAAGGATTTGGGGATGCAAGATTTTAGCTGGGTACTGAGCCCAGGATGCAGCTAGGAAGGAGTGGGGAACACGGATGGCAAAGAAAGGAACCGAGACGGGGCATCTGTGGATAGCTGGGCCACTACTGGTGAAGTCAGTGCAGGGCATGCTGGGAACTGAGGATGAGGGAGCGGAGGATTGAGCACGCAGAGGCCGCTGGGTACACGGAAGTAACTGGATTGAAAGCGCATGCGCAGTGGGCCTTGGATGGGAGGGGCCTCACCTGAAGGGAGGGGGGCCTGCAACTCTGGTCACTGGGGTGGGCTCAGGTCCAGCAAGTGTCCATTGGCCAGGGGTCCAGTTCAAGATTTGTATCACTAGGTGGTCACACTCAATTTGTCCTAGAAGTTATTGAACTAACTTTATTTCTTCTTTCTTTTTCTTTCTTCTTTTTCTCTTTCTCTTTTTCTTTCTTTTTGTCCTTTTTTAAACCTCTTCCCCATTCTTTATTATTATATGTGTGTGACACACAATAAGTAATTCACTGAGGGTGATTGATGCATTGCACAATATTGCATCTTGGTCTTCTCTCCATCCCACCTTCCCTCCCCCGCCAAGTCTGTTGCCCTGCTCTCCATCTCTGTCTTTAATTGGCTCTTTAAATTATTTATACATTGGGTTTCTCCTCCTATCAGAAAGACCACACAATAGTTAGCTGTGTCTGATTCTATTTCACTTAGCATTATGGTCTCAAGCTGCATCCATTTTCCTACTGATGACTCAAATGTATCCTTCTTCATGGCTAAGTAGTACTCCTGTCTGTCTATATCTATATCTATATCTATACCTATATCTATCTATAACATCTGTATCTTTCTATCCCTGTAGCATCTCTACCTGTATCTATATCGTCTCTGTCTCTATCATCCACAGCTGTCTCTGTTTATGTCATCTATCTATATCTATATACCACCTATATCTATACCTATACCTATATCATCTGTGTATGTCTATATCATCTTTTTATCACATCCTTTTGCCTACTCATCTGGACATAGAGGCTGCTCCCAAGATTTAGCTATTGTGGATTGTGCCGCTCTAAACATACAGGTTATCAGTGCCTTTCTACGGTGTGATGATGTGAATTCTTTTGGGAAGACAACCAGAAGAGATAGCGCTGAGTCAAATGGAATTTCCTTGTGGTTTTTCTGAGAAATCCCCGTGCGGATCCCAGAGTGGCTGTCCTGGTTTCCATTCCCACCAGCGGTGAAGGAGCTATTCCTTTGCCTCACAGCGATCCTTAGCTTTTTAGGTGGTGGGTGCCACCATCCTGTGACCAACGTCCCCAGCCTTGTGGGCCTGGAGCCTTTGATATGGCAGAAGGACCCTCGGTGCTTGGGCTGCTGAAGAAGCGTAAGAGTGAGAGTAGGGGCAAAAAAAAGGAAGAAACAAAGGGGAAAAGTCACAGCTGCAGGAAGCAGTCAGCGTGTATGTGCAGAGCTGAGCGGCCTCTGACCCGTAGGTGACGAAAGCAAAGAAAGTTCCAGAACAGAGGTGCCAACCCTTTTTGTCCTATTGTGCCACCCATCCGACATCTGCAGGCCCAAGTGGGGAGACTTTTTACAGCAAAAGCAGCCTTGTGGTCCTCAAGCAGTGACCCAGGCAACTGTCCCTGTGACCTGCATGTCAGAGGTGTTATGTACAGCAAAGCTAGAGGGAAGCCGAGGGTGAACCATCCAGCTGCTGGGCCTCCGAATGAGTGATCTTCTGAGTCAGCTCAGGGTACAAAAAGTCGGGCTCGTTGAGGGTCCTCTTGGTAGCAACCCCCTCATTTTGAGCCAAATTGTGCATTTGTGATTTTAGCAGAGAATGGTTTGCGGCACCCAGGGTTTATTCTGTTGTCCCAGCTTTTGTCCCACTGTGGTGGCCCCTGACTGTCCCGGGTGGAGCCTGCTCTGACAGTAAGAGAGTCACGGGAACTTTGGGAGTGTGACACAGTGACGAAGAGGCTGTCTCTGGACCGGCCTGCCATGTACAGTTTCTCTCTCTTGCCTGCGTCTCAAAGAACCCCACTTAACTTGGTTGCAGGATAATCTGACTCGGGCTGTCGATGCCCTTCCGCATATATTATTTATGGCCTGGCTTCTTTGTTATCTAATAGACTTTATTTTTAAAATTGTGGAAAAAGACACAGAACATGCAGCTTATCTTCTTCCCCTTTTAAAGTGTACAGCTCAACAGAGCTAAGTATAGGCAGAGGGTCACATGACCGTCACCCCCAACCATATCCAGAACTTCCCCAGCTCCAGAAACTGACATTTTCCCCACAAAACATCAATGCCTGAGTTCTTTCTTTCCCCAGCCCTTGGCATTCACTGTCTCTTGGCCAGCTTTTTATCCAGATTTCTTCAGCGCTTAAATTTTTTATGTTCCTTAGGTCCAGATTCAGAATGTCTAAGTAGACTTTTGATATGCAAAAGCCAGGAAGTTCCTTCTTTTTCGGGGGTGCGGGTAAAGCTCTTTGAGGCTGCTAGAATAACTCTTACTAAGCAAAAACAGAGTTGGTGTGATAGACCCAGGCCGGAGTAGGAGGGCCGTGGGCTTTAACTAAAGTTGGTTTGGAAAGCCAGTAAGTACTTCCAAAATATTTATTTGCATGTTGATACTTCTTTTTTTTTTTCTTGGTACTGAGGATTGAATTCATGACCTTGTATTTACCCGGCAAGCATTTAAGCCACTGAGCTAAATCCCCAGCCCTCATGTTCATACTTCTAAATATGACCCCATCCCGCTGACCGGGGAGGAAGACCACCATGCTGAGTGTCCAGCCTCACCTAGAGCTGTAATAGTAAGCATTATGTGTACACAAACGCTTCAACCTCACAGTCAGCTCTGCGGACAGTAACCCGTACCATTCAAGGCTCCAGATAGATGGAGCTGGGAATCGGATTCCAGGGCGGACAGTGGTCACCACTCATCAAAGACCACAGCAGGGGCTGGGAGCTGCTGCCCTTCCCTAGGACTCCTCCGTGTGGGCAAGGGAGCGGGTTGTCTGGCCTTGGTGTGGCTGAGGTCCCAGGGTTGTCCCTGGAGTTATCAAGCATTGCTATGCGTCAGTTCAGGCTGAACTCTGACCCCAGAGATGCACTGGCCTCTCCCTCTGGTCCTTTCAGTCTTGGCTCATTCCAAGTTTGTATTGGTCAACTGAGGTTAAGTTTTGCTGCCGTAACGAGTGAGCCCCCATCTGAGAACCTTACACAGAACCCCTCCATGTGTTGGCCTCGATGCTGCAGTATGGAAGAAATTTCTGGAAGGGGGGGATGCCTTGAAGAATATGTCAGGCTCATGACAGGAAGAAAAAGGGGGTGGATGGCCACCCAGGTCCACTTCCACTGACACTTCACTTCCTCTGACGTTTCATTGGTCAAAGACAATCAAATGACAGAGTAAAATTAACAGGGCATGGATGGGTCATCTTTAAGGGTGAAAGCTGGTAAATATTTGGAGTCCACCGGAAGTCACTTATCTGGTTTGTTCATTAATACTCACATTTGTGATAAACACTAATGCCAGGTGTAATGGCTGAGTTGTGTCCCTCTCAAAATGTACATAGTGAAGTCTTGACCCCCCCACCCCCTGCCCCAGGTCTTAGATGATGACTGTATATGGCCGGGCGTGGTGGTTCATGCCTGTCATCCCAGCACTTGGGAGGCTGAGGCAGGAGGATCGTTACGAGTTCGAGACCAGCCTGGGCTACAAAGTGAGCTCAAGGCCAGCCTGAGCTGCACAGTGAGACCCTGTCTCAAAAAGACAAAAAAAAAAAAGTGTCTTCCAAAGACGACTGTATTTGGAGATAAAATCTTTGAAGAGCTCATCAAGATAAATGGGGTCAGTAGGATGGCCTCTAAGTCAGTCTGACTGGTGTCCTGACCTGAAGAGGACATTAACCCAGGGACACGGAAAGAGAGATAGCAGTTATTTACTCAGACATGGGAAGAAGAAGGTGGCCATCTGGAAGCCAAGGAGAGAGGACACCATAGGACCCAGCACTGTGGACACCCTGATCTAGGACTGTGGCCCCCAGAGCTGTGGGACAACTCAGTTGCATGAGCTACATAGTCTGTGACATTTTGCACTCAGGGCTTTGTGAGTCATGCAAAGTGACCCACGGATCGCAAAGTGTGTGTAATCCAACAGGGCCGGTACCAATCAGCCAGGCCACGGGGGCGCAGCAGGAGGGGGTAACTGGCTTCCTCCGGATTTTTTTTTATACAGGGGATGCTCTTCTTGGTGGAGTAGGGGAAGTGATAAAGGACCCTTGGTCATCCATGAAGGACCCAGGTGTGCTCCGGAGGGACCTGCTATTGGTCGGGGAGTTAAATTCGAGGGAATAGCTTGTTCTTGAATATACAGGTACTGAGGGGTGCAAAGACCACGCAGCAGCCCCAACCTGGAAGCCCTCAGTGCTCGCTGCTGCTTGGGGCGCGCGCACGCGCACACACACACACACACACACACTCATTGGTTTACCAGCACGGCCATAACAAGCTACCACCAGCAGAGAGGCTGAGACATCAGCTATTTATTGTCTCATAGTCCAGGCGGCCAGGAGCCTAAGGTCAAGGTGGTGGCCTCCTGGGCTCCCTCTGGAAATCCTGGGGCAGAGGCTGTCCACCTCCGCCAGCTGCGGCAGTGGCCGGGGTCCCTGGCTGGCAGAGGCCTCTGCACATGGTTTTCTCTGCTGCCCCAACTTTCCTTTCTCTTGGAAAAGAAACGCACCTGTCTGGACCGGCTTGAAACCCTGAATGCTTTCATCTCAAGATCCTTAACGAATCGCATCTGGAAAGACCCTCGTTCTTTTCAAATCTTTAAAAAAAAACCCAAAACCCCTCATGCAGTTCACCAGGCAGAGAAATAGGGAGTAAGTGGAACGGGCTGTTTGCTGCCCCTTCTTGCACCTCTTAGGGATGCCTCGGCCTTCCCCATCCCTCCTGCGCTTTTTCCCCTGCGGACCTGGTTGCACCCATTTGAAGCCCTGTGCTGCCCTCTAGTGGCCTTCAGGGATACAGGGTCAGTTACGGAGGTCCGCAGGCCAGGGCTGGCAGGGAAGGGCTGGCAGCGAAGGGGCTGGTTTTACCAGCGGATGCTGGCACAGGGGTTGCCAGTTCTCACGGTGTCAACACCTTCATCATGGTTGGCTGCAAATCAGCCACTTCCCATCCACCCAGGAAAACACAGACGACACCAGACAGCCCCAGGTGCCAGCAAGGCTGAGCCCTTAGGGGTTGTCCCTCAAGATCTTCTGCTGTCATCTCTGGTCACCCGGGTCCCATGGAGCAGGAAGGGGCAGAGGAAGGAGCCCAGCCGGATGTGGCTTCAGCTGGAGCTCACTTAGTGATTCGCACCATGGAGGAAAAAAAAAATACAGCAGGGTTACAGGTTAGATAGGCAGGGTTGGCTTTCTAGTCTGTTTTTTTAATTGACAAATAAAATATATATACAGACCAGCCTCCGTGGCCACGTGCTCTGCATTGGTGGAGTCCACCAACCACAAATCAAAAATATATTAAAAATGCATCTGTAATGGATACACACATCGGGTGACATTTCTGAGCGTCATCACCTAAACAATAGAATGTTAACAACTCCATGCCCGGAAACTAGGCTGTGTTGGGTGTTATGAGTCATCTAGGGCTGCTTTACGGCCTACAGGATGTGCACATGGGTCCTATGCAAATACTGAGCCCTCCCCCCACATCCCCCCGCCTTTTTTTGTCTTTTTGAGACAGGGTCTCGCTGTGCAGTTCAGGCTGGCTTTGAGCTCACTTTGTAGCCCAGGCTGGTCTCGAACTCGCAACGATTCTCCTGCCTCAGCCTCCCGAGTGCTGCGATTACAAGTGTGGACCACCACTCCTGGCTCTGAACCCCTTTTTACATGTTATGCTTTAGGCCTAAAATGTTTCCCGCAAAGTTTCATGTATGCAGAAGGGGATTGGACCCTGGGGGCTGCCGTACTCGTCAGCGGATTGGTCCAAGCGCTGTTGGGAGGCGGGGCTTGGCGGGAGGCGGGGCTTGGCGGGAGGCGGGGCTTGACGCGAGGCGGTCACTGGGGGCGTGGCCTGCAAGGCAGTATGTTTGTCCCTGGCTTCTGCATCTCTCTCTGCTTCCTGGCTGCCCTGGTCCTGGTCACTTTCTGGTCACTAAAACACAATCCCTCATGGCCACGGCTTCAAGGAGGAGAAATATATTTTAGCTTGTGTTTATGGGCCACGTCTGGCTGACCCCCAGGCCATACGCCTGCCGGGTGACCCACTTCTCATCAGGCCTAACCTCCTAACACCAAGTCAGCTGTGGTGTCCCCGTAACCCAGTGACCCCAGCTCTGAGGGCACCGGGCTTGGGGGGGAACATTTCAGATCCAAACCACACCAGGTTTGGATCCACCATGCCCTTTCTGTCATCTTGTTTCTGCCTTGGAGCCACCATGATCTCCTTCTCCAAGCTGTGGGGCTCGGGTCTTGTCTTTTGCTTGTTTGGGGTTTTTTTGGTCTTTTTTGAAGCAGGGTTTCTCACTATACATTTCAGGCTGGCCTTGAACTCACTTTGTAGCCCAGGCTGGCCTTAAACCCGCAGCAATCCTCCTGCCTCAGCCTCCTGAGTGTTGGGATCAGATAAGTAATTAAGATAATAAGGGGCTTAGGCATCCGTGGATTCCGGTGTTTTCTGGGAACCCTGGAAATAACCAGCTGCCCTGGGTATTGGTGTGGCTCTGAACACTGGGGCAGAGATTCCTGGTTGAGTGCTGGCTGTCAGCTCTTTGGAGTATGTACCCAGAAGGGAAATTGCTGGATTGTTATGCTCATTCTATTTTTATTTTTGAGGGGAAGCTCCCATTTCCGCAATGGCTGTACCATTCTGGTTCTCACCAGCAGCTCCCATGGCTTTCGAGTTCTCCACATCCCGGTAGCCACTGTAATGGGAGAGAAGGGAAGTGTGGCTATGAGTTTCATTTTCATGTCCCCCGTGATTAGTGGCCTCCAGCGTCTTTTCATGTCTGGCAGGCGTCAGAGAGGACAGTGATTCAGACTGAAGAGTGAAAGTGTTTGAGTTGGAATTAGCAGGAAGTGTCTAGCCTGTTTCAAGAACGCCTTTTGAATTCTGGGGCACCATCTTTACATTGATGCTTTGAGGTCCTTTCTCTTTCTTCCATGAGGCTGTTAAAAAAAAAATGGGTGGCCGGGGATTTACCTCAGAGGTGTAAGCACCTGCTTGGCGACTGCAAGGTCATGAGTTCGATCCCTGGTACCCCCCTCCCCACAATGTGGAGCGTTTGCAAATTGATTTTTGCAAATTCTGTCTCATTCTGCAGCGTGTTATTGGAAGTTTTAATTAATCTTTCTCTGATAAAACTGAAAAGCAATAAACATGATTTGAAAACTTGTGCTTTCTGAATGGTCTATGACAGCAAAGTTTCCAAACAACGGAGCTCTCTCTAATTCCTTGTATTAAGGGCTCTGTTCACTTGACTGTCTCCTCTTGTCATACCCTATGGTGTTTGTGAAGCACCCTCTTGGGTTCTGGTCATTTCTGTATCCTGTCTCTTGGTTTCTATCAGTCCCTTGATTAGTTTTCTTTTTGCTTACTGTTTAGTAATTTTTTAAAAAAATTTTTTGAGACAGGGTCTCACTATGTAGCCCAGGTTGACCTCAAACTCTCAGAGATACTCCTGCCTCAACCTCCCCAGTGCTGAGATTACAGGTGCGCACCATCATGCCTGGCTCAGTCAGTCATTTTCTATGTATTTTGTAGCCCCTCTCTGTTCCTTCCTTCCTCCTTCTCTCTCTCTCTCTCTCTCTCTCTCTCTCTCTCTCTCTCTCTCTCTCTCATCACTATTGTGGATTGAACTCATGCACTTCCCAGCCCTTTTTATTCTGGGACAAGGGTCTTGCTAAATCGTCCAGGCTGATACTAAACTTTCAATCCTCTCGCCTCAAACTCCAGGACTTTGTTTTTCAAATGCTCTGCCTTAGGCTTTTCCTGCAGTCACTGTGTATTTTAATTAGGGCAGACAGTGCCAACTGTACAAGCCAGCTCCCCTCTGTCGATGGATTAGCATGATTGAAGCTTAGTTCACTCATTCGATGGTTCGGTGTTAATATTCTTGCTTTAGTGACTTCTGGGCAGCTCTGTGGCAGAGATCATCCAGGGACCTAACTTCCTCCCATCCTATGGCTCTGTCATCCCCTAAGCTCCCCCGAGCCTGCTGAAACCTGCATCTGGATACAGGAAGTGAAGTTCTGGCAGATGAGGGAGAGTATGGATGGACTAGGTTTGGAAATGACATACTGTGCATCCCCATTGGCTGGACCTCAGTCACATGACCACATCCAAATGCAAAGAATGCTGGGAAATGTACCATAGCTCTGTGCCTGGAATTCTTTTGCCGAATGCCTACAGTCTCCCATCTGCTTATTCACAGCATAATCACTTTCTCTCTCTCCAGCTCATCTCCAGCTCACTTTTCAGCTGGGATCTATGACATTTTGAAGATGGTTTCCTTTTCCTTCCCACTTCTCTTTTGAAGAGGTAGACTCCTTCTCCCTTTTGCATGAATTCAGGCCATTTTTAATGATTTGCTTCATTTATGAACTATGGCTTCTATCAGTCCCCTTTCTGTTGCTGGGATGTGTATTACTTAAATGGGAAAAGCTTTATTTTGGCTCACAGTTTTAATCCATGACTGGCCAACACCAAGGCAGAACAGTCATGGCAGCAGGGCATGGTGGTGGAACATTGCTCACCTCATGGTAGCCAGGAAGCAGAATGAGAACAAGAGAGCCAACCAAGATAAAAAGAGGCCAAAGAATGAGTATATTTATTCTTCCAGGACAGGCCACACTCTCTGTCACCTATTTCCTCTAGTCAGACCCCACCTCCTAAATCCACACTCAGCCATGAATTTATTCATGGATTAATCCACTTATGAGGTTAATGCTCCAATATCCAATTACCTTCCCAAGCCCCACCTTTGAACAATGAATTTTTTCAGAGGGGGAAGATCCAAAAGCATCATAGGGAGTTTTAAGAGGGTAGGAAACATACTCCTCCCTCCACTCCCAGTCTCCATAAAAGATGGTGGACTCTCCAATGCCACCATATTGGGAGGAAGCCCACACCACATGAAGAGTACTCTATGGATATTCCAATATCAGGCAGGGCGGTTGGAACAACAGCAATTCATTCCCTCAGGGTTTCAGAGGCTAAAATCTGAGGTCAAGAAGGTAATAGCACACAAAGTGTCCTTCAGTAACATGATGGTAAGGGAGTGGGGTGGAGTGGGCATCCGTGGTGCCATGGTTGTGTCTCAACCTTTTGATGAACCTGCTCCCTGGGGCTGTGACCTTTACAAACATTCTGAGGGTTTTTCCTCCCTTTTCAATGGGAGACCACGGCTCTGGTGGGCTGGAGTTGGGTATTCCCCATCTCTAGTATGAGAGGCTAGAGGTAAATGCAATCTAGTATTTTCCTTCCAGATCATTTAGACTCTAGTAATACCTGAGCAGGTTATAGGCTCTGGTGAACTAGTTTTGGTTAACTAGTTTTGCCTGACAGGTCCTGTTAAGAACAGAAACTTCTATGCCTTGTGTTCTCAGGAAGAAGCTAAAAAATTGAACCTCATGGAGGCAGAGAACAGAACAGTGGTCCTTAAAAGCTGGAAAGGGGAGAGGGGGAGAGGAAGAGAGGGAACTTGGCTACTGGACACCAAGATAGATAGAAGCAATAACTCTAGTGTTTCACAGCATGATAGGGTGGCTGTAGCTTACAACAAGTTAATACATACTGCGTGAGAACTAGGAGAGAGAAACTTGAAATGGAAAATGTTGAAAGAGATGAAAATGTCATTTTTCTGGATGTGGTCACTACACTGGATGTTCCCCCAAAGCCTCATGTGGTCATAGGGATTTTTCAGAGGTGGCTGAATCTATACTGTGCGATGCTGGGATTAAGGGTGTGTGATTACAAAACCAACCCTCCAATTGGCTTGGCATTGCCCTAATTCCAGCTGATTGGATATGATAGAAGGGGCAGAAAGATGCTGTTAAACCTCTGTGTTGTTTTTGCTGTCTTCTGCCGTCACAAGCAGTTGCCCATCTGCCATGCCAGCCGATATGGACCGAAACCTCCACAAACTGTGAGCTAAATAAACCTTTTCCACTTTGGGCTTCTGGTATTTTGTCACAGTAATGGGAAAAGTAACTCTGATAGTTTTCTCTGATAGTTACTGTGATAGTGATTCTAATTGAGCTCCTTCTACAGGAATTCTTCTCACTGAGTCTCCAGGACTCATTTATTAACCCAGATTTTGCTTCCCCAGCTCTGCTCCCAAGCTAGGGCAGCGTTCATTCAGTAAACAAGGGGTTTCTGTATCCACCTGTCTGTCGCTCCAGCCTGGGTTGTGTGTTACCTCTTTAAAGGCTATAAGAAAATCTGGGGGTTTTTTTCAGTCTATTCTGTCTTTTTTTTTAACTTGTTAAGCTAGAGTGGCAATTTTAGTTTTCCTTTGTGTCTCTATTTCTATCTTTCTATACATCTGTCCATTTTGGGTGCTGGGATGGAGCCCAGAGCCTCATGCATGCTAGGCAAGTGCTCTACCGCTGAGCACTGCCGGGCCCTATATAGCTATTTTTGAGTATATGGGGACAGTGAGGGTCAGAGGAGATAAAATGTATGTTAAGGGCACACTGGACATGGCCAGAGGTGGAATGCAAGTGTCGTGAACTGAATCGTGTCCTTTTCTCCATCCATTACGTTGAAGTCCTGACCTCCAGGACTTCAGATTACGACTGTCTTTAAGACACATCGTGTTCGAGAGGATATTAAATGGATATGAGTTCATAAGAGTGGTCTCTTATCCAATAGGGGCCTTCATAGGAAATTAGGGTACAGATACACACAGAAGGATGGTCACAGAAAGACACAGGGCAAGATGCCATCAGGAAGCCAAGGCGAGAGGCATCAGGAGGAATCAGCATTGCCCCCACCTTGATCTGGGAGTTCGTTCTCCGGAGCTTCCGGACAAGAAAACCCTGCTTTCTCTGCTTATGGGGCTGTGGTGCTTTGTGATACCACCCACAGCAGACCGACGTGCTGACACCTCCCCCCTGACAAGCTAGTCCTCCAAGCTTGCAGAATATATTGCCTTTTAGGGCTGGGTATTAGTTTTGCCACTTCTGGGGCAAAATACCTGACACTTACAATTTTTTTGACACCCACAATTTAAAGACAGAGAGGTTTAATTTGGGTGGAGGGTTTGGGGCAATTCTGTCCATTCATGGACAGCTGGCTTTAAAGCAGAAATGGCCAGGGGGACAAAAGCCACCCGCCTAATGGTACCCGGGAGGCAGGGAGAGAAAGGAGGGAGGAGGGACAAGAATCCAGCCTCCTGGGTCACACTGCAGGGACCCAGCTCCCAGCAGTCCCCACATCCTGACAGCACAATCAGGTCTGAGCTAATCAGTGAGTTCATCTAGCAGTGAGGTCACTGCCCCCGTGGTTTAATCACCTCTCAAAATTCCCATCTGCGGACCTGAAACTTGAGGGGAACATTTTATGTTTAAATACCAACAGGCTCCCTTTGGAGTACTGCTCCCCAGAAAGACTTATCAGAGCCTTCGATAAGGAGGACTCTTTTCTTTCATATATATATATATATATATATATATATATATATATATATATATATATATATTTTTTTTTTTTTTTAAACCAGCTTCCCGCCAATTCAGATTCCAGTCTGCCCGGACTCAGGGGCCCCCTTTTTGGCGAGCAAAGATGATGATTTATTATCTTTTTGTTACTCTTCTGCATTTCCACATCCTCTTCTGCATCTACTTCCGGTTGTGCTGGCGGGCAGCAGGGGTAAGAGTTCCTCTAGCTGCTGCTCCTGCCTCTTCTGAGATGGAGTGATAAGTCAAACCGGGAACCAGCCTGGAGCTCAGCCCGAAAGCTTTGCAAAGACACAGCAAGGTCTGCAGCGGCCAGATGCCAGCCTCCCATGGAGCAGGGACAGGCGTGACTTACAGCTACCCAGGGGCATTTCGTGAGCGTCTGAGGAACGCGGCCAAGTTCTCTGCAGCCCTGGGGAAGTATTTCCAACCTGCACTGCTATCAGTCGGGATGCAATTAGCAAACAGAAATTGCGCCAGCTTTTCTTCTTGCTTTACTTTAGTTTTTAAGGAAGTAAACTCTGTAGATCGTTGCGTAGCTTGTCACTGTATTCTGCAGTGACATCCACTGGGGAAACAAATTCAAATGTCACATTTCACTGAAGAAAGTTAGGATCTAAGGTCTTTAGATGCCTTTAGGTAGTATGCACCATAAGATAATTTGGCGTCTTTTGAATTATTGAGCTGCACTTACGAATATATACTCATATTATGAGTCTGCTAAAAGTGAAGCAAGGACCCAGGCGAGGCGGCTCATGCCTGTCATCCCAGCACTCGGGAGGCTGAGGCAGGAGGATTGCTGTGAGTTCGAGACCAGCCTGGGCTACAAAGTGAGCCCGAGGGCAGCCTGAACTGCATAGCGAGATCCTGTCTCAAAAAGACAAATAAAATAAAATATAAAAATGAAGCAAGGTGTGGTGGCTCACACTTGTAACCCTGAAGGCTGAGACAAGAGGTCTATAAATTCAAGGTCAGTGAGACCCTGTGAGACCCTGTCTTAAAATAAAATTAAATTAAATTTAAAAAAATGGGTTAAGTGTGTGGCTCAGGGGGAGAGAGTGTACTTGCCTGGCATTTGCAGGACTTTAGGTTCAATTTGCAGTCTTCTCAATAGTTAAAAAATAGTTAAAAAACATTATTTGGTTATTTTTAAATACAATGTACATGATAAGATAATTTGGTATAATAATGGATAATGTTGAATTTAGAGTTAATCTTGCCAACTTGGCCTTGGAGTGTGGTGTATCTACCGCAGGTTCTTGTGGTGTATAATCGATGGGTCACAGCAACCACTGCCACAATAAAAATTCAGAGCATTGAGCCAGGGATTTAGCTCAGCGGCATAAATACCTGCCTGGCAAGCGCAAGGTCATGAGTTCGATCCCTGGCACGCACACACACATACACACACAATTCAGCGCACCCTCGTCAACCCCCTACATTTCTTTTTGCCCTCTTATAACCCGTCCTTCTCTCCACCCCTGGCCCTAGACCATCGCCACTTTGTGGTGAGCCTCGTGTAATCAGTTGAAGGCCTTGAGAACCAAGACTGAGGTTTCAGAAGACGAGGCAGTTCTGCCTCCAGATTGTCAGATGGGAATTTAGTGCTTCTTTCTGAGTGTCAAGACTTTGGGGCTAAGACTGCAGATTAAACTTTAGCTGAGCCTCAGCCTATTTGTTTAGTTTTATTTTTATTTGGTACCAGGGATCCAAATGACCACCTCACACTTGCCAGGCAGGTGCTGTATTTCTGAGCTAAATCCTCAGCCCTGAGTGTCACCCTATTGGCTCGACCTATGGATTTGGGACTCGCAAAATCTTTAATGTCTCCCTCTGTCTCTGCCTGTCTGTCTCTGTCTGTCTCCTATCAAAGGGCATTTAAATTATTTCTATTACTTGCCAATCATGAATAAAGCCACTGCTCGTATTTGTATAGGATTTATTTTGGGTATATATGCAAGCACCCAGGAGGAGAATGGCTAGAATATGTTTAAAAAAAACCTTCCATTCTAGGTGGTCTGTATAGGCCTAACCCTGCATGTCCGGCCTATACATCATGGTAGCTGATGATTGGGAACAGCCTGGGACCTGAGGTGGCCCTTAGCATAGTAGCCAGTGTCCATTCTGACCGGCCAGCATCTGACCAGGTCACCTCTGCTGTGGGTATCACCTGGGCTGGGGTGTCACATGGTGCACTCTGGGTGGACTGTGGGAATTTAAATTTGGGATGGGTTGTATCACATAAGAGGAATTCACGTAGCTTCAGTTTATGCAACACCAACAAAAAAACTGTTGATGCTGAAGGTTGATGCTGAAGGTCTCTTTCCATCTGGGGGGGGGACCCTTGAGCAGTATGGCTTTAGTGACTTCCCTGGTTGGTAACATTTTCATAAGTGTGGTCCCAAGTCTCTGCTGAAGGAATTAGCTGGACCTTGGGAGACTCTTTTTTGGAGTGAACCCTCAGATCTATGCCTGGCCTCCTCTGGACTTCAACCCATCACTTGGGGAATAATAACTCTCGTTGTCAAAAGGCCTTCTGACCTGTATTGATTGGCTTTCAGTTGCTGGGACAAAATACCTGAAGAAGAGATTTATTTTGGCTCACAGTTTCAAAGGCTGCGGTCCATGGTCGGCCAGCTCCAGAGCAGAAGGAGTGTGGGATATTCTGGGGTGCGAATAGTTCTACCCAGGGGAGGGGAAGGGAGCTGGGCTCAAGTCCATCTTGTACTTTGTCCAGGGAGTGACCCTCATTTTTCATATCTGAATCCCCCAAACTTGTGACCTTGTTCCCTTCCCTGAAACAATAGACTCTGCAGATAGCATTCTGCTAAGGGGCTTGAGTTGGGGACTTTGTTTTTGGAACACATAAGACAATGGAATAATAATAATAACAACCATATTTATAATTCCAGTACTGTGGGAGGCTGAGGCAGGAGGATCGCAAGTTTGAGATTAGTCTGAGCATCTCGGTGACTTAGCAAGACTCTGTCTCAAAATAAAATAATAAAACAGACTGAAGATGGACCTTAGTGTGAAGCCCCAGCTTCAAACCCCAGTACTGGAAAAAAAGGTGGGGGTAATAATATCTAACACGATCAAAGATCTAATCTTTCAGGCAGGAGTTTTAAAGCTGGGTCACACACCCGCTAAAGCAGATCTCTTCTTGTCCTTCCTGCAGAGCAGATTACTCCAAAACTTTGTACCCTAAAACAACAAACTTCTGGGCCCTTACAGTTTCTGAGGGTCAGAAATCTGGGGGTGTTTTAGTTAGATGGTTCTGGCTCCGGGATCTCCTGACACTGCAGTCAAGCTGCAGACCGGAGCTGGGAAGACCAGATTCCGAGATCGCTCACTCAGGCTGCTGCTGGTGGGATCCTCAGTTTCTCCTCATGTCACAGTGTCATGGTTTGGGTACAGATGGAAAGTAACCAGGACCTGGGGCCACTATTTTGCAAGGGATTCATGCAGGACTTATGAACTGGTTTCTTTCCAGAATTTTTTGTGAAAAACCACCAATCTGATCTCTCTCCCTCTAGGGTCCAGAATCCTGCAGATACATTTCACAAGAATTGTATGACAAACACACACAGGACAAAGCCAGCCTGGGAACTGAACTGAACTCGGCAGTATCTCAGGGCACAGGGAAGGACACGGGCCAGATACAACATGCTTCAGGGGTCTACACTGCTTCCCCGTCTGCGAGCTGCACTGAGCTCAGTACGTGATATACAAACCCACGCGCTGCTGCTCCAGGCCCTTTCCCAGCTTGACTGTCCACTCCTCGGCCAGGTCCCCCATGCAAAATGATAGGTCAGTAACAGGAAGCAGAGAAATAGATCTTTCTGGAAGAGGAAGGGGACCAGGGGACAGAGGAAAGAGGGGTAGAGGGCAGGGAAAAAGGGAATTAAAATTATACTATATCTGCATCCACTCCACACAGGGAGTGTAGGTATTATGTACTGAAAGCCTGTATTGTTTCAAAAACAAAAAATAAAAATTTAAATTCGTGTTGCAAAAAGCAATTTCAGCTAAACCAGGTGGGAGACGTCCAGGCGAGCTATTGTACAACAGTGGTGATTCCAGTTATTAACTATGTGCTACATAAACCGAAATAGCTCTGGCTATGGGGCGTCAATAGGATTCCAGAAGAATCTACTGGACAATGACCAAGATGATAGCTTTTAAGCACCCTCACCACCAAAATAAAATGCTAAGTCTGCGAGGTAATTGATACTTTAATTAGTTTAAAATAGTGTGTTGTGTACCATGAACATACACAGTGTTACTTGCCAATTAAAAAAGCAATAAAAAAACCAGGTCAGGCGTGGCGGCTCACACCTGTCATCCCAGCACTCGGGAGGCTGAGGCAGGAGGATTGCTGTGAGTTCCAGGCCAGCCTTTGGGTGCAAAATGAGTTCTAAAAATGAACAGCCTGATGAAACTGTTGTTTCAAAAAGACAAAGCTAAACAAACAGGTAAATAAGTGATAAAAGGGAGCAGAGAGATTTAATACCCTGAAACAGTAATCCAAAGGGAACACAGGAACCAGGGGTTGAACTCAGGGGCGCAGCGCCTGCCTGGCCAGCTGTGGTCCTGAGTTCGATTCCTGGTACCACATAGATAGATTCCACCTTGCAGCTAAGGAATGAAACAGCAAAATAACCTAAGGCCCAGAAACCACTAAATCAGAACCGGGCCTTTTGGGGTGTTAGGAGACAGAATCCTGGAGCCCTGCCTATTCCTCAGTGGTGTTTTCTGCTGAGTCCAGCTACCACCTAAGCAGTCCTGGGGTCTCAGCTCTGACACCAGCCCCCTTGGGAAGCCATTCTCCAGCCCCGCCCTGGTCCACACTTTCTTGGGGTGCACTTTCCTGCTCTCAGCAGAAGTCACACAAAGAGGGGTCCCCTAATAGAGAAGAGAGAAGCTCAGGGAA
>PVLA01013681.1:0-35310 GCA_004027455.1 Hydrochoerus hydrochaeris | reverse complement strand
GAAAGGAAAGGAAAGGAAAGGAAAGGAAAGGAAAGGAAAGGAAAGGAAAGGAGCACAAGGTTTTCCACAAATATAAACCAGTTTCGTAAATCTCAAGGAAATTTACCTAAAGACAACAAACTGTTAATGCTACTAAACAAAAGTATAGAAATTTTTTAAAGAAGATTTTTAAATTGCATTATTTTAATAGCTCTGGAGCAAAACAGGAATCTAGAATGTTTATATAAAATGACTTTAATGTCTCTTTGATAAGGTTAAATCAAATTGTATCCTTTCAGTAATGGACTCCTTGGTTATTCCATTCACAGCTTCAGATGAAGAACAAAGGAATAAGTGACTGCAAATACAAAATACAAATACAAGACTGCAAATACAAAATATATGCAGCACACCAGTGGTTATTAAGTTCTGGGTCAATTCTATTCCTAGGTTCCAGAGCTCTTCACTGGAGTTAAACATGTGTCTTTCAAAAGCACTCAAACCCACCCCTCTTTCAACCCTCTCCAAGTCAGCTGCCTCAAGTGCAGCATGAGTACAAAATCCTGATGACAACACACCATGCATTAGGCCTCTAAAGAGCCTATAGTAACTCGTCTTCTAACCCATACATATCCCCCACAAGGAACCTATATCACCAACCCTGGTGAGAGAGGCATTATTACCCTAGTTAGCATCAAAGACATCCGAAGAAGACTTCTCTGATCCTGGGGAATTCCCTTGGGACCTGGTCCTATCCAAATAAATACAAGAAATTCTCTTTGTAAAAACTCACTTTACATTCACTATAAAAACAGAAAAATGGCGTGTGGTAAAGGAAAAACACAGGAGACTAAAGAATATCATATAGTTAATACCAGGAAGAACAACAGATTTTCAAACTGAGCAATTCAGGAGTCACTGAAGGAGCCATAGGTTTGATCTCTTCTTGTTTTTAGGAGAATGAAACCAGTAGCTATGAGGACGACAAAGGGCTAAGAAGAAAACACTGCAGGGTCTTAGAATGTCTATTTACTAAGAAGAAATAATTAATCATATATGTAAGCCTCCACGATGTAGTCCAAAGCTAATGTAAAGAAGGTACCACTTTTGGGGCTGGGGATTTAGCTCAGCAGCATAAGTGCCTGCCTTGCAAGCACGTGGTCGTGAGTTCAATCCCTGGTACCGATAAAAAAAAAAAAAAGGTACCACTCTCAAATAAAATTTATGAGCTACCACAAATACTACCCTTTGAGAAAAGTGAGTTCTTCATAAACAAAAGATTTCACAGGCTAAGATAGGAGGAGTTGCCCTCCCTGAGCAACTTGGTGTCTTAATGAGATAAGGCAGGTGGTGGGGGAAGAAAGGAAGGACCGATGGACGGAGACATGAATGGAATGAATGATTCATTGATAAGATACTGGGTTAAAGCATACCAAAAAAAAGCCCACTGTACAGCCAAAAATGTAAAGCTGAGCAGATAGCTTAGTGATCTAGTAGTTTTCTAGCATATACGAGGCCCTGGGTAAGAAACATAGCTCACCACACACACACACACACACACATACACACACACTCATATTCGCACTCACACAATTTTTCCATTCTATGTTCACCAACAGCACCACTAGAACACCTTTCAGTCTCACCTCCCAGTGATCACTTTTCCCCACAAAAACTAACCGTACCCAAGCATATTTCCTCTTTAAAAAACAAAGCAAAACACTTGGCTACTGTAAATACATTAACAAAAAAAGCCAGGCATCTACTAGATGCCTTTCACACTGAAGGTACTCACAGTAACAGAGATTCCCGAAAAACCTGCGTGAAGAACATAAACCAGGACCAGCCACAGGCACAACCTCCCCTAGGAATCAGTTTCATATTTGCACCATGCGCCTTGAAAATCTACCCATCTTCCAGTCCAGTCATTATGCTTGATTTTATCCACAATATAGAAGAGCACATTTTCTTTCATGTGAAGCAAAATGTTTAGTGGAGACAGAGAAGTGGAGACAGAGAAGTGTTTAGTGGAGATTTATCCAAGAGTGGAGAGAAAGACCATGGGCACCTGTAACACTGAAGACTTGAACATGCCAGGAAACCACAGCCACGACTTCTGGAGGAAGAAAGAACAATGCAGTCTTTTTTTTTTTTTGTCTCCAGAAGATGTCAGTTCAGAGGAAATGATCTAATATCTATATTAAATAGAAAATAATTTATTTTTATAATGAGTGATCAAATCTCTCCTCTAAAATGTTTTAAATTAGAGATTTTTTCATGGCTGTACTCAGCTTCACCTTTCAAATACCATCTTTTTCCAAGCTAATTTACCTGTTCTCAGAATCAATTATTCTCTCTCATCAACCCATGTTAAGCAACTTCTTTCAAATTGTATCTGTGTGCCATGAATCTAATCACACTCATTAATGATCTGTTTAATCACATGCATTATAGCTAGGTACAAGTAATACAACCTGACTTCGACAGTGTCAGTATGCGTGGTCACTTCAATGGGCTGCCTCACAAAGTACACAGGAATGAGGAAGGCTTCCCTCTGTCACAAAGGTGTTTACACTATATTTGGGAATTGCAAAAGGTTTATATGAAATAAATTATCCCAAAGAGTTTGTTTAGCATTTACATAAAAGATAAATGGCAATTAATTACTCTACATAAGGATACTTTACAGAAGATTTACAGCGACATCCCTTCAATTACATATTTCCCCACTGAATTTCAAATATTAAGATTTGCATATTCATACAAATTCATGGGAGCTACAAAGGAATGCAGATCAGAGGTTGACGCATGTGCTATGAAGCAGCAGGGATGTGGATCAGAAACCAGCTCTGCCTCTGCTCAGATGGGTGATAACACATGTAATGATTTCTCTCTAAGCCTACTTTTTATGTAAGCAAAATAGCAATAACTTTACTTTAGTGGACTGCTCTTAAGATTGAGCTTAAGTGTATGCAAAATGCTTCTTAGCCTGATTCACAGTCCTCTGTAAAGGAGGCAATTTCTCCTAGAAAAACATTGGATATAGAAATGTGCATTGAAAGTGTAACAAGAGAATTTTTAAAACTGCAATGTTTTGTCACAACCAGACATAGACATCTTCAGGGCCCACAGTAATCATCTTTGTCAGATACTCACTTTTTCTACAAGAATCAGGTACCACTTTCTGACATTTCCTATAGCAACAAGGGAGAACAACTTTAAGCAAGCAAGCAAGGGAAGAGAAAGCAAGAAAGAGGAAGGTGAAGACCAGGGTGCTGGTGCTGGGCTTGCAGCTATCTTTGTTATCTTATCAAACCTGCTAACCTCTGGCCCTCACAGTGTCTGTCCTTAAAAGGAGGGAAAGGCAGGACCCATAAACCCTGAAGGAGATCTGGTCTCCACAATAAGTTTCACCAGTACTGAATTTTATGAGCCCAAAGAATGTGGAATTTGTTTAGAAAATTCTCCTGGCCTTAATAAAACAAAGATTACTAGTCCACACCACTCTGTGTCCTACCATCCTTTTGCCAACATGACATGCCATCCCTGGCTCAGTGAAGGTAGAGCTTGAACTCACTCTCTGCCTTTAACTCCACGGTGTATCTGTGTGCCATGAATCTAATCACACTCATTAATTAATGATCTGTTTAATCACATGCATTATAGCTAGGTGTAAGTAATACAACCTGACTTTGACAGTGTCAGTTTGTGTGGTCACTTCAATGGGCTGCCCCCACGAAATACACAAGAATGAGGAAGGCTTTTTCTACACTGTATGTGGGAATTACAAGATTCCCAAAAATTTTGGAGGATTGTTCCCCAAATGCACCCAGCCCCATCTACTGAAAACACTTGCAGAACTGGGTGTAATACAGAATGGCACAATCCTGTAATCCCAATTACTTAAGAAACTGAGGCAAAAAAAAAAAGCAACATAGAAGGGCCTTGTCTCACAAAAATCTTTTTAAAAAGGTTGGGATGCAGCTCAGAGCCCCTTGGGTTCATTCAACTCTTGGTGCCACCAAAACAAAACAAAATATCAAAATCAGAATACAAAGAACTGTTAGGAAAATATCACAGATCTAGGAAGAAACCATTATTCTATGTGTTTGTGCTCTATCACTGCACCACCCAGTTTTGGTCTCCTACAGGGAATTCCCACCACAGTGTCAAGCAGTCAATGATAGTACACCCTTGCCAAGTCAGGTGGTGGCCAGGAAGAAGTTGGAATGTCCATTGTGCTTCCTGAGAGCCCCACTGCAAGGAGACCAGAAGTGGGAAGGCACCAGGACCTATGTTGAGCTCAGAATGGAGTCAGGCAGTTATCCTTGGACATGTTCTGCTGTTGGATACCAAGAGTCACCAAGGTGGAAACCATCACAGGGATTACTGCAAGAAAGGGTCTTTCATGGTGCCTTCTCTCACAGGGCAGCATCTTTCTCCAGTCTTCAGAGGAGACAGCCACAAGTCTCAATCCAAGTTTTCAGTCTACAACCATGATTTTCGAGTCTCGATTCTTATCAAGAATCTACCAAACCACCAGGCTTGGTGGCACCCATAATATATACCCATAATCCTTATACTCTGGGAAGCTGAGGTAGGCACAAGTTCAAGCCCACCATGAGCAACTTAGTAATTTATGAGATACTACCTCAAAATCTAAAAAGTGCTGAGGATACAGTTCAATCCCTGACTTCAACCCCCAGAACTGAGAGGAAAAAAATTCACTGAACTGCAAAGAAGCAAGGACAGAACAGCCTGAGAGCGAGCATAGTGAGGGGCAGAAATAAAGGACCATGTAAAGAAAACCAGTCAACCTATTCCCAGGAACCCTGCAGGGTCAGTGGTTCTGTGGTCAAAGAAGAGTCACCCCGTGTGATGGCTTAAATATCTCAGCAAACCTGAGAGCTCCCGTACACATGTAGGCACAAACATATACTCACCAGATACATACATGTGTACATGTGTACACCCTCATCAAAAATAGCACATGCACAAAAAGCACACTTGTATGCCCACAGATATGTACATTCTCATACCAAATACTCCCTCCAGTGCAGAAATTATGGACTTAATCACAAGTTCTGCTTTTCATTTCTCTATTACATTAGATTAGCATGAAGAGCAACTTACTCTGGTAATACCTAACACCCAGGGAAGCCTGGGCTTCTAAGCAGAACTGCAATCACAAGTCAGGTTTCACATGGCATTCATCACCTGTCTCCTATAAGACTCACAGTTAAGCTGGGCCGGGACACAAAAGAGTTCCCTGGGCTTGTCATTCCTCAGGCTGGCAATGCAGCCATGTCACAAAGTCACATAATGTCCCTTGGAACAGAAAACAACAGGAGGCACAGGGTAAGTGGGATGCATCTTCCTCTTATTCCCATAAAGTGCCACATAATTATTGTTATGGGGAATAAAATGTCTTGACCACAAAAGAAATTGTTCCTCTCAAATGAACATATAATGTCAACAATGTCCTAGCACTGGACCCAGTGGTGGAAATCAGCAACAAGCCCTGCTAAAGGAGCCTCTCCTATCCACCTCTGCAATTTTTACTCCCAGATTCCGTAATTCTTCCTGGAACGTGAAAACCTTCGTTTCCAAATACAGTAAGATTACCTTGAAACTGGTGCCCTACAGTGTGTCTTTAAGTGACCCACTCCCCACCCTCATGGATCCCACCTGCAAAGGGACTGCACAGTAAGCTAAGACAGTCACAGCTCAGTTGCTAGCCTCATTACACTGGATCACAATCACCAGCTACCTTCTTGAATACTGTTCCTTAGTTCTATTTCTTACATGTTCTCTGAATTAATAAAGAAAACTAGAAAGACTATGCCAAAGATCTCAGAACTCTAAGTTGTTAAATGATTAATGAAAAATTTAACTATGAAATTAAATCCTTATTGAAATGAATCAAAAACTGCCTATTCAAAAAGAAAGCTTTAATTTTGAAGTGAAAAAAAATCCTTTTTTAAAAGGTATCAGCAAGAAGAGTTATCTTTAATTACGACTGATTCCATGTGGATAACTAGGAAAAATAATCTCAGACATGAACTTCAAACCATGAGCTCAATGTGCATCTTACCACAATCAGAGTTCCATTAAAGAAGAAACAAAGGAGTCTCTGGAGAGTATTTTAATTGGGACTTACACAATACTGCATGATTTTGGCTCTAAGTTTTCTTGTAACTGTTCTCCAAGGTCCAGTACAGAGAAAAACAACACCAATCTTAAATTCAGATATCTGGGGCTTTGTAACAAGTGCTTGACCACAGAAGACTGAGGACAGATTACCGTTAAGTATTCAAAGCAAGAGTCGGGGCTTCAGCTCAGTGGCATAAGCACCTGCCTGACAAGTGTGAGCCTGTTCATGTTCACAAGTTTAATACCAGGTACCAAAAAAAAAAAGTATTCAAAAAAGAAAAATATAATGGCATTTTTAAAAATCACCTTTTATCTGTCACCGTTTAATTAGAAAAATACTTAGTTTTTCTTCTTGGATGAATGAGAATGAAAATGATAACATCTCTATTTGTCAGGATTTTTTTCTATAATTCCATAACAGTTACGTTAGTCCTCAGAAAAAGAAGTTCATGGGAACTGTGAACAGCAGTAGATTGAAAACAAAATGGTAACATTATTACATTTTAAAATTTCACATAAAAAAATGTCCCATTAGATTTGCACCAGTCTTGCACAACAGTAAAATTATTATCATACCATTCCAAGAAAAACCCAGGTTTTACAAACTGGTACAACAGGTGATAGTTCCATAATCATATTTACTTCTAGATTTTAAAAAAATGAGTCATAACCAAGTACTAACCAACTATCCTCTTCACTTACTATCATTATATAAATGTGTTTTATTGGGGGGGTGAAGGGTGATTATAAAGAAATATTTTGCCCAAATACTCCAACGTATCAGAAATTCCAGATACATTTTTCCATTTCTACAAAGTATATGAGGTCAAATTCATTGTAGAATTCCATTACAAGGCATACATAGGAAAAGAAATCTCAAAACAAAGCCTGGTCAGAGGCTAATGAGTGAGTTTAAATGAAGGGACTCAACACAGCAAACCAGGTCCCTGGACTTCTGGCAGCTGAACCTTCCACAAACTGAGTTCTTAAATGTGCACTTAAAGCTTCATTCACTTTATTCATTAAGCTCCATAATGTAGCTGGAAAATTCTTACTAATACCAGCACACTTTACATTGAAAAACTGACCTGCTGTACATATACAGGAGCTGTGTTTACTCTGCGCAAGTAAGGATCATTAGATAAAATCTCAAGTTCGTATTACGCACAAGTACACTATACCTCATCTGAAAAGAGACTTTTCTAGAAATACAATGTTTAAGATCTGCTTCTGTTAAGCTATTTTTCCTACCGATATTCTGATGGGGGGGGGGGGTATTTGCATCTAAGGACTAGAAATAGATACTACTACAGCACCGTAAAATTGGTACTTGCATGCAGCTTGCCTTATCTGCCACAATTTATGCATGCAAAGCTAGTACAACCAGGCTCCCATTCTGCCCAGACATAAAAGAGCCACTTCTCTTCTGAAATCCTTCACTATCATCCAAGCTGCCTCCTAGCCCTCCTGGTTTCAGTGGCTACTAACAAAGCCATCAGGCAGAGCCCATGAATGAGGGACATTCTGAACCCTACTAACTCACAATGCTCCCATCATCTGGGATTCTGCCATGTGCATCCACTTCTCAGCCCCTCACCATAGGGACAATTCTGTGCAAATTTTCCTCTTCCCTTCTCTTAAGAGCTACGAAAGTCCATGATAGATATGGGCCACCTCCTGCACTGATAGTATATGAAGATATAAGCACCTACAAGGAATCACTGACACCAAAGTACATACATAACCATAAAAAAACTCAAAACCCTTGGCTAATAGATTTTCTTTTCCCAAGAATGACCGTAAATTATATACACTCAACAATTCAGCAAAAGGATGCTTTCAACACTGGCACAAAATAGAGAAAACTTAACCTTCAGCTCTGAATAACTTAAATGGCTAAGTCATTCCTCAGAAATGTGCCCATTTTAAAGAGTTACAGGTTGATCTGAACACACAACCTGTTAACTGTATGTTATTTCTTTTTACCCCACAAACAAAAGCAAATTGCTAAATTGAGCATTCATCTTCATCTTTTGATATAATTTGAGAAAATATAATTTTTTGCTAAAAGAAAAAAAAGTAAGTTTAAGAAAGATTTGACAGTTTTTCTAGTCCTCTTGGAACTCAGAATCTATAGGACTATTTCAAGTAGAATGTTAAGAATTTACTGGCACTTTTTATTTCTGGCTTTCATGAAGTAAAACATCAGATTCCTTAAAACAAATATTTTTAAGTTAGCAAGAGTAACCTTCCTGATCTTTAACGACAATTGTTGCCTTTACCAACAAAAAAGTGATGAGTAACAGTAACTCAAGTTTTGACTATCTGCCACAGAACTAGAACAGGCTCATCAATTTACAGGTGATTTCATGTAATTCTCACATCATCTCCATCCTACATATGACTTAAACTCCCTCATGTTAAGTGATGGAATGGGGCTCTGACCACAAGTTCCTGTTTCATGACCATCAATTCCCAGCAACTGATGCAGACCTGAAGGATGTTCTACTCTGCCTTTCCATTATGTTTTATAGCAAGATATATAAAAAATTCAAGACTTGTCACTACAATTGTCATCTCATTCTAATACTGTTGCAATTCAGGGAAATAGCAACAACAGTTGTTTTCTTTCACTTCCTGAGAGTCTAACTAATTCCAGGTAGAATTAATATACTATAAACCAGGATTTGTTTTCCTCTGATTTGAAAGGGTTGCAAAGGGACATTTTTTTAATTGAAAATTTTTCTTGCTGCTGCCTAGCTGCATCACAGCTTGGTTAATAAGTATTAAAAAAACAGAAGAGGGTTACTACTCTCCTAAAAGTAATAAAGCCATAAAACAAATTAAATAAGTGTTCTTTTACTGCCCATCTGGAATAAATGGGTACTCTCCATAGGCAAATGAATATGTACTAGAATGCCTTGAGCCACTTTAACATGTATCTTGGGGACACACTGCAATCTAAACCCAAAATCCCATTTCCTGAATGAATTTCATGAATCTAAGAAACTGACAAGCCTGCATGGGACCAAATACTGTCAAAAAACTACAAGCAGCACGTGGAAGACTCTAGCTGTGCATGTGTAGGAAGGCTCTCTGCTCAGGCAGCTTGTGGAAGCAGAATCGACTGTCACTTCCTTCTCCGATGTGTCCTTAAGTGTCTCACCTCCATACAGAGGTAATGATTTCATCCTTCTCCTGCTTTACAGTTTTAACCTCATGCTGCAGAAATCAGCACATCTCCCAGATTCTGGGCTGGGAGATTCTCTGTCATTCACTGTTCTCTGATACTGTAGAGATATTTTTACTTTCTACACTCTACCACCTCCTCCCTAACTGAAGGGAGACCGGATGTCCTGAATGATTTCCTGGGTGAGAAAAAATGAAAACTCCCCTAGAACACTCCTAATATAAGTAAGGTCTCATCTCCTTAGTGCTTCCTAACCTTCACAATACGATTTTAAAATTCCATTAGCAGTGCCACGTGTGTGGGTAGAGACCAGGATTCTCCTCAAGAGACGGACAAAAACACCATTCCTTCAAAAAACCCCTCTCCTGCAGGGCTGACAGCTGTTTAAAACACACTTGACAGGCATAACCAGACCTGAGATAATAGTCTAAAAGGTTTGGAAAGCCCATATCCCACCCTCCATTTGCAAGGGTCCTTAAAATTCCATCTACTCACCTGACTCCTGTTACAGTATTATAATCACTGTACTTGTTTCTTACCCTGCGAGATTTTCTTTTTATTAGTCCATGTTTGCAGTACATAATGATTACCTTCCTTGTGGAAAGACGGATAGTCTTGCACAGTGCTGAGGACTTTCTATTTTCACGTCTCAGCATCTAAGACTCTTTAGCAAACAGTCACTCACTATTCAATATAATTTGTAACTGACTAAAACAGGTGAAACACATGCTATCTCTGAGTTAAACAGAGATTGCTTATTTCATAAACATCTTACTACCCAGGTACACACAAAAGGATATATTAAGTATAGTATCAGCTGTGTGGTTTATTTCTGACACTAATTTAAATTTTTATGGTATCTGGACTGCTTTAAGTCCTTTCTGACTCATTACATCCCCTGATTCCCTCTGTACCCCAATTGTTTCCTAGACTGCCTACTGAACACCCATGACTGCTTAGTTATAACTACAGATTAACAAATGCAAAAATGATGGACTTAAAACACACAGATCACAGTTACAAGAGAAGCAGCTCTGTCTAGAAGTTATCAAATGGACATGATTCCTCCTTGACAAACTCTCATTTATCTTTGGTCTCCCATCTATCCAGCAGCAGTACTAATGGAGCCTGGTTCAAAACAAACAGCAACAAGAAAACCAGTTGCCAAATACTCATGTTTTCTGCCTATTAAACTATGATTTTCAAAAAAAATATTAATAAATTGGATGAATATGCATAAAAATGTATTGACCCATTAATAAGGAACAAACAAGTGGTAAATCTTATTCAAAAAATATTGGAGGAATTATTTATAGGCATTTGCAAAAATAATGATAACATAATTGCTATGTTAAATATAAAACATGTTACTGTCAGACAGGGCCATGAAATCCTTGAAATTATCTTCTTTGTAAACAGAAACCATTTGCATTTCTACCAGACAGAAATCTACATGATTACAGGTAACTTCCCAAAATCTGGACTTTTATTCAGCAGCGAAAAATGACTCAAACAGAAGCACGTGTTTCTAAATAATTTTGAAAAATCTGCAAGGAAGCTTGTTAGACAGTATTAACAGGATTCTGAAAGGCATGCTGCCTTTCCCACTATAGCATTTCCAAGTTCTAGACAAATTTTAACATATTGCAACACAGAATATGATCTACTAGACACCTAACTTTGCCTTGGAGCCCTTTTGTCTTGAGAGTAAAAGTATGTATGATGAAAGCAATTCATGGGACCATTTTGAAACATAGCCGGAAATTCTGACAGTGCATTTCCTGCCCCAGGCTCATGGTGAGCTTGGGATGACTTTGAAAAATGGGATTCCAGGCACCTTCTGAGACAGACCATGCAGTGCAGCTAGCAACTCCCTGGTTGGCCACAACATTTGCACTCAGGACCCTGAGATGCCAAAGAGTAGTGCCATCACCCAGCGGTTGTTACAGCATTAAGGCAGCCCATGCATCAAGGAGAAGCCACAGAGGCGGCCCAGGCCAAGTGGCAGACAGTGAGTGAAGAAGCCTCCACAGCATCCTCATCTTTCCAGTTGAGGCCCCAGACACTATGGATTGACACACACCATACCATGTCCCTCTATAAATTCCTGACCTGCAGAATCTGTAAGCACAATTTTTTTTAAAAGTGGCTTTCTGCCACAAGGTTCTGGGCCAGGTCATTGCTTGCTGTCTTACTTTTCTCCCATTTGCTTAGAAAATACCTGATGCCCAAAATTAAGGAAGGAAAGATTTATTTAGCTCACAGTTTGTGAAGGTTTCAGTCAGTATATCAGCTGGCTCCAAAGCAAAGTGGCATGGCAAAGGGGCAACACTTCAAGGTAGCAGAAGACAGCAAAAAGTAATGAGAGCAAACAGAGGGGAAAACGAGTTTTTTTCCTCCCTTATATTGCATGCAGGCTATCTGCCCTCTGGTGGGTGTAGCACTCATACCATCTTGTGCACTCCTCTTGCACAGGCTCACCATATTTACAAAGTGAGGACCCTGGCATCCTACTGAGTCACTTAGTTAAACTTCTAAACTTCTCAAGTTGATACTACGAACAACATCCTTGAGTGGTAAGGGCATGTCCTCTACACCCTAGGATGGAGAACTGCTGAGTTACTTAGTTAAACTTCCAGATTTCTCAAGTTGACACCATGTATCAACCATTACACTTGTTTAGGATGAGGACTTAGGTCCTGCCTACCAGTTCAATTTACCCAGCTACAAACCTCTATACTACTTCAACAAAAAACTAGCTCAGATCAAGTAATGTTTAATTTGCTAAACATGGATGTAGTTATGAAGTGGTAAAACCCAAGTAGGTGGCTGGCATGGGTTGTGTTGCAGATGGCTTTGGAGGGTCTCTCAGAAAGATCCTGGACACCAGAGGGTCCAGCCTTCAGGAGTTAGAGGCTCTGAAACCAAGAACAAGAACCATTCCATGTGAATAGCTGACTGACCCCCCCAGTCAAAAAAGGCTGTGTACCAACAAGTTCTTCCCTCCCCACCACACACCCTAATCCCTGCATCTGGGAACCCAAGTGTCAGTAAGAAACAATCCCAGTCACTACTCAAAGGTTGATGGTCAAGACAGAACCAAACGGAGGACACCAACAGACAGAAGCCCTGGGCATTAAATAAAGAGACAGCAGAATCACCTCTGCCTATGTAGATGGAGAAACCAGATGGAGGAAAGGAGAGAGCTGACTCACATCTGTACCTCCTTTATGCTTCTCATTTCTCATCAGCAGTAGCAGAATGTGCATTAGCATTTATTTTCCCCTTGCGGGGCTGATTATTTTTCTACTCAGGAGTCATACCCACTCTATGTTGACAGGCATAACCATAATAATGGTTCCCTGATTATTTTATTGCTTATATGAAGAGCTTTCAGAATTCATTTCAATCCTCAGGAATAAGGGTTCTATCTAGCTCTCTCCCTTAAAATGCCTCATCTACTGGGGGTGGAGGGGGGAAAAAATCAATTGAAAGAAATCAAATGAAGGTTGCAAATATATCCATCAATTTAAACATTAAAATTTAATAATACACTTTAAACTGAAGATGAGTTAAGTTACATCTCCAAACCTCTAAAAGCAGTGTAGCCTTTGGTGGGAGGCAGTGATGTGGGATACACAAAAGGCTATGTCTGTAATTGCCTAGGCTGAATAATGGCTCAAACAGCTGAGTAGAAGAAAAGCATCTGAACCAAACGCTTCCCTCCCTTGCAGCTGTCCTCTTCCTAAAGATGGTGGGTTATTTGTCAGCTCAGGACAAGATGTGGGGAGGTGGAAGGAGGGTGGCCAGAGCTATAGAGCATGTCTCTGCAGGTCACCTAGCAACCAGCCAAGGCATAGGCTGGAAGCACCAGCCCACTCTCACCCACACTCAACCTCACAATGTCATGCTGGGAGGGAAATGAGAACAGAGCATTAACTCTTACTAAGAGGAAAATAAAAGGTAGGGTGCTTCACCTGTGGGATGTCTCCTGTGGCAAAAAGCAAGAGAAGCCAGAAAACAATGTTTAATCATGTTTGCATCCTGGAACAGGATGAGGTACTCAGCTGTCCATTCTGAGGTCTCTCTCAATGGCTTTGCTCCAACACACACACACACACACACACACACACACACAGATTCCAAACATGATTTATGTTGAAGTGTATGTCTTCTTTAAAAAAAAAAAAACCAGTAATTTAACATTTCAAATACTAGCATGTGTTCAGAGGTTCCACAAAGCCTCATGCAGTCATAGGTGGGGCTTTTTCAGAGGTGGCTAGATCTAGAGTGTGACATGCTGGGACTGACTCATGATGCAATGTGCTCAAACGCACTAGAATTGAGGATGTGAGTGCTACCTGCCCTAAGTAGCCTGGATAAGATATAAGATAGGGCTGTGGTTGTCCCTTGTTGCTTTGCTACTTTCTGCTACCATGAACCGTTCTCTGTAAAGCCACCCTGCCTTGCAGCCAGCCAATTATGGACTAAAACCTCTACAAACTGAGCAAAATAAACCTTCTCCCCTTTAACTTTGGATGTTGGGTACTTTGTGTCTCAGCAATGAGAGACAAATAACTAAGACAGGTAAATATCTTCATAATCTATAACTCTCCATACTCAGTCAGGTGCTGATGTGTTCCTCCCATCAAAGCAAGTCTGGTGACCAGGTTTGTATGAATACACTTGGAGACTGGGGTAGGTGGCAGGGAAGAAAAGAGTCCACTGCAGGATCTAAATGATCAGAGATGGCCACCAAGAACCTGGTGACTCTAGAGGACTGATAACCTGGCCCATGGACAGCTTAGTAACTACCTCCAACATATACAAGATGTTTATTACTGTCTAATACATTGTGAACCACCATTTATGGATCCAGAGTTGATAATACTGACTGGCACTAGATTATAAAATCCACACACAAACCTATGGTGAGCATGGCATAGAACTAAATCTTTCCAAGACATCACAACCCTCCAAAATAAGGTTCTCCAGTTAGATTGGCTCCCTAGTTACTGTTAAATCAGTCTGAGGCTTTATAGCCTTCCACTTCCAAATAGACTAGATAGTTACTCATACAGCCATTTCTCACTGTTTAAGAATTACCTTCTCCCAAAATATTATACTATAAAAATTAAGCAGTCTTTTCCAGGTTATGTAACAACACATAGCTCAAATGAGTAGACCTAGGACAAGAAAGGAAATATGGGCATCCAGAAAATAAGTTCTGCAGATGCTCAAACCTGTAGTTTCCAGCCCACATGATGTGAAAAGACTTCAGAGCAGAGAGGGCCTGGGCAGGTAGAGGAGAACAGCATCCTCTTATGACTTCAGACAATAAGGGAATTTAAAACAAGACTGAGAAAAAAATCCTCATGTAAAGAAATTTCCAAACTAGATTTAAAAAAAAGAAGAAGAACCAAATGGTACACAGCTGAAACACAGCAGGATCCACATCATCCTATTAGAAAAGTTTCTGAAGAAGTGGACATAAACTTTGTTCAGTAAACAGCATTTTAAGTACTGCTCAAATACTTTTAGTAATTCTAGAACAGATAAATTTTATAAAACCAAATATCACATTCTTATTTAATGCCAGGAACCATGGCTCAGGTAACATGATCATATACCTTCCAAAGCTCTGTTAGCTACAGTTCAACCAATAAAAGCTACCATGTGTGTAATTTACACATGAAGACTGGATATGGTACAAACCACTAAACCAGAAATACCCTAACTCCTACATATAGCAGCCTATCTAAATGTCTCTCCAAGTCACAATATGAGAAAAATATCACTCAAAACTGAGGAATGTGGCTCAATAAATGTCAGTGTATTTAAGTATCAATAAGCCAGATGCATGACTCAAAGTTTAAAAAAAAAACCTAAGCCCTTAAAGAATGAAGTTTATCTAGACTTAAATGCATTTAGTCACCATTTTAAAATGTTAAGAGGGGAGAGTGGTCTGTCTTTTGTAGAAATATTTCCTGAAAAAGGGAAAGGCAATGTGTTCAACCAAGAGACAAAGCCTCTTCAAGTATCCCAGTGGTCTCAAGAGGAATATACTCTCAAAGCAATCAGGCAACAAGATAAAAATCAGGAACACCAAGATAGAAACGCCTTTGTTCCTCCAGAAATGGTATGTTACTAAGCAGATCTACCAGGGGAAAATAAAGTAAATACAGCACTATGTATCTACAGAGGCCTCTTTCTTCAGTTGTTTTTCCAACTGAAGAAAGTTTTTACCTAATTCTCAGAGTTTTTCTGGAAGAGAAAGGGAATTAAGTTGTGCCACGCCTCTTCAACAGGTTAAGAAACTAAATACACAAAAAGTTCCCACACAACCTGAAAGTATAGATTCATACTGTACTAAATAGTCAACACCCTAAATTTCCTTTCAAATTAATCTAACCAGGCCTAAGATTAGAGTGTACAGATGTATTAGACCCATGAAGCTAGGAGTGAAACAATTAAATGGTCTCCATGATAAACTCTCTGTTCCACCTGGGTCTCTGCTGGAGGGCTGGCACAAAGAAGAGACCCTCACAAACATCCTTTCACTCCTCCTCTCAACTAAGTCACAAAAGACTCACCCTCTAATGAAATGGGCCCCAGCAAACACACCAGCCCCAGCCTATCCCTTGATCTCTCTCACTCAAACGGGTACACATGGAAACTCTGCTCCAAACACTGTACTTCCTTTCCCTTTTATGTCTCTAAATACACTTTCTAAAAACTAGAACCCAAAAATCTTTCCCCATTTACACAATGTTTGGTAAACAGATTCTATACATGAAAATTTACAGCTGTGTAAAACTTCTTTCAGGAGCCCTAGTGAAACATAAGATGCAAAGCTGCTCGGAATATTTTTATTTACTCCTATTTGACTCCCAGCAATGCAAGTTCCAAGCAACATCCAGGTCTTGGGCCGGGGATTTAGCTCAGCGGCGTAAGTGCCTGCTTTGCAAGTGTGAGGTCATGAGTTTGATCCCTGGTACCAAAAAAAAAAAAAAAGAATAAGGTCTTATCCATTCATAAGTAAGTCTTGGTCCCATTTCACAATCTGTAAACTATGTGAAGGGTATGGAATAGTCAAGCTCATGACTTCTAAAATCAGACACCTTAGATCCCTGCTGAACAGTGAGACATTAGTCCTACAATGTCTACACTTTAAATTCCTCATCAGAAAAGTGGAAGCTGAGATAACTACCTTGTGAGATCACAAGGGAATGGTACCCAGACACGGAGTGATGCTCTTAAAATCAGCCTCCATAAAATTCATGTTGGACTTTTACCAAAATAAAACACCACAATAAAATACATCCTACAAAACTCACACATGCCAACTATCTCCTAGATGCTAACTGACCAACCCAGTACAGCAGAGCCCCGCCCAGGAGGAGCCCCCTCTCACTGCATCATTGCACCACCCATACAGGAAGATGACAAAGATCAGCAGTTGAGCATTTCAAGCAGAGCAGTCAGGTCAATCAGATAGGTGCTGCTCAAACCTTAATGTGGGCCCAAGTTACCATCCATCCATTTTCTTAAGTGCAGCAGGCTCTCACTCTGGGAGTCTGGAGAAAGAGCCAGAGCTCTGCATTTCTAATACACTCCTGCTGATGCTGGCTTTGAGTGTGGAAGACTGCTGAAATAAAAGGGTCAGGCAGAATTTGAACCACTCAGTGCTGCAGAAAACAGCTGCCAGCAGCTCAAGTTCTCTAGAGAAATTGTATGTTGAAATCCCCCTCAGAGATGTACTAATACAGAGAGGGCAGAAAAATTTCTCCAGGAAACTAATACAAGCCAAGAAGAAGAAGAAGAAGAAGAAGAAGAAAAAAACTTTTGTTTTTGGTAGACCAAAAAGATTGTTCTCTTGCCAAGGAAATGGTCAACATGCTGAAGATCATGAGATCATCGGCCTGAGAGTTTTATAATCCTCAAAGTGCTGCCCTGAGGTCATGGCCTCTTAATCAAGCAGGCTAGCACTGAGACTGTTGTGAATCCACGTGGTCCCCTCCCCAGGCTGATCCAAAGCTGACAGCACCAGTCCCAGCCTCCTGACAAGAGCACCCAGCTAGGCAGACATGGGTGTGACTAATGCTCCAGACCACAGGATCCGCTGTGTCCTTTGAAGTTTCTTCTCTACACCCTGAATATTCATGACTGTTCAATCACCAAGTCACATCAAAAGATAAAACTTAGCACAAAGTTATATTAAGGAAGGCTGTTGGGGTTTTTTTGGGTTTTTTGTTTTGTTTTGTTTTTTTCCAGTATCGAAGATCCAACTCATGACCTTGTGCTTGCCAGGCAGGCGCTTATGCTGCTGAGCTAAATCCCCGGCCCCGGAAGGCTGATTTTTCAAAATGAAGTTTAAGATAACTTTTCTTAGTACTGTTTGTTAAAGGGATTTTTTTTTAACTTTGTGATTTAAGATTTTAGTTTGTTGTCTTCTTACTCAAATACTCTACAAAAAAGGCAAAGTTATGAATTCCAGTTCTATTTCACACCAAGTTAGAAACAGTGTCTCTTTGAAGGATTCTATATATTTTGCAGGACGCAGGGACCAACTCTTCCCTACATCCTCACACCTATACCCCATGCTGATGCCCCACCAAAGCACAGCCCCTTGCCAAAATAAGGCATCTTCAACCACATACACAGGTCTACACAACAAAACCTGAATTAAAGAGAAATCTATTATCTAACTTCGGAACTGAAAATATGAGCCTATATCACAAGTTTTATTTGTCTATTAAAACTATCAGTTAAAATGAAAGGACAAAAAGCCAAAGTCATTTTATGGCTTGGGCCCTACCATATGCAGGCTGCAAACCAGAGACTGTACTGAGTCTATTAATAAAAAAAAATAAGAGCAACAAAGGTAAGTAAAAGTTTTAACTAATGCCTGATACAAAATAAAGGTCTCTGCAAACCAGAGACTGTACTGAGTCTATTAATAAAAAAAAACAAGAGCAACAAAGGTAAGTAAAAGTTTTAACTAATGCCTGATACAAAATAAAGGTCTAAAACATTATGCTGGCTTAAGTAGAATCAACTACGACTCAAAATATAGGTTCTTAAAAACACAGCTCACTCTCTGCTACTTAGCCTTGGAAAGGCTGGGATTTCTAACACCCATCAGAAACAGCCCCTGATGATGAATCCAGGTGAACAAGCCCTCTATCTCCTTTGAACCCTGGCAGCTTAATGAAGATGTTGACTGTTGTGATGGCACGTATCTAGATGGCCCTCAAAGCAACATGCACTCATAGTTGGGGCTTTTTAGAGGTGGCTGGATGTAGGGTGTGTAATGCTGAGATTAAGGGTGTGTGATTATCGAATTAGTCCACTGATTGGTATGGCATAGTTATAGGAATGGATAATAGGAAAGCCCACCTCGAGTGTGAGTGCTAAGAGTGGGTAGCCTGGACGTAATCTAAGAGATCAGAACAAACGCTACCGCCAAGCTGCTGCTGCTTCACTACTTTTCTGCTACTCTGCCTTCTCCCTACCATGAACTGTTTTTCCTCTGTGATGCCCTTCTGCCGTGACACCCTGCCTTGGAGCCAGCTAACTATGAACTGTAGAGGACTGAAACCTCTACAAACTGAGCTAAATAAACCTTTCCTCCTTTACCCTTGGGTGTTGGGCATTTTGTCTCACCATCGAGAAAATAGTAAGACAACTATTAACCCTTTGGGGAGAATGTTCCTTTAAAATCTAGTAATATATCAATAATACACATGGCAGCTTTGATTCATGTTTGACTGTACAAATAATTTACACCTTGACCATGCCAGAGAACTGTGTGACCTTTAAAAGAAACAGAAGCGACTACAATTGGTCCCTAGTGTAACATTCTGCCCCTGAGGGTTATGACTTTATCTTCACAATACTAGCTATCAAAAGGGGGAGTGTTTCAGAGACTAATTAATGAGAGTCAAATGTCTTGCAGTAATTACTTTGATGAAATGTATACTACAGGGGAAATATCCTCAGCTTAAAACACATACCTCCACAGGCAGACATTGTTGTTATTTCATTTGCTACTTTATCTTCATTACCATGAAACAGTGCACAATGACATGATGTACAAACCTACAGAAGACAAAAAACATTACCAAATATGTCTGCTTCTTTTAACATATTGCCATGTATATATTCAAAGTGCTGTCCCTTACAAAAGGGCCCATCAGAGAAAATTACACATTTATCCCAATGAACTCACAACACTACATCCAATACTTGTGAAACTGCTCTCGAGTGGCACTTTCCTTCTATCTAAAATGGCCTGAAAAGAATACCTAAAATTCTTTGAGTTAGCAAAACCTTTAGGTGTCTCCTTAAGGTAACCACAGATCGTTGTTTTCAGGCATGTGGTAGAGTAACAGGATCACCACACCAGTGTTCTGACATGTTGTGCACAGTGTCCAATAACAGCACATTCTCATTCTTAAAAGGATTAAGTTTTTATAAATAGTCAACAGTAAGAGAATTAAACATCAGGCATGCAAATTAATGTGACTGGCTTTTCACATGTGGTCAGTAAGCTGAGCAAAGGGGCAGTGGAAAAGAAATCAGCACCAGTGATGCTGCCCCTGCCCTCTAGATACCTTTGAGAACCTACTTTAAACACAAACCAAACCCAAGGTTGGAGGCCAGGGGACTTTGCTTGGGCCACCCATCCTTCTCACAACTGCTCAAATGTAGACCCTAGGCACACCTGGGTCACCCCTAAGGTATGTGGCTGTTCCTCACCACCTGATTCCTGAAGAGAGGAAAAGAGGGGTAGAAACCAATGTCCTTCCTGTCCTTCTCTGGTTTAACTGTTGGGATCCTCATCCGGGAAAGAAGGCTGCCTTCTGAAAACTCCCCCAGGTCCTGAAACAAAGTGTTCACTGCCTTTAGTGCCTCAGCCCTCACTTGTCCCACATCTAAACTCATCCGCATGCATCTGCGGAGCAGCAGGATAGTCTCCATGTACACTGAGCCTGAGGCACAGGGAAGCAACCTGCTTGTCTCCAGACCAGGTTTCAAGAGCAGCCCCAATATTCTTTATGGTGCTGAGGGTGGTTTTATAACCTTAGTCTCAAAATCTCTACTCTGTCCTTCAGCAGGACGCAGAATAATATACAAATGATGAGGTTCATGTTGAATGTCAGTTTTTCTCTTTTGATTCATGAAGACCAATACTGCAAACATAAATTCTACTTAGGTTGTTACTGTTGATATAAGTAGGCACGTTTATCACTGATGATGTAGTCACTTTTCTATTACTTGTTCCTAAGCCAACCTCATACCTATCCCTGCATCTTTTAAAACTCATTTAATGTACCTTTTTGTATTTTTCTTGACAAAATTAGATAATTATCTATCTGAAAAAACAAACAATGCTATTGAAGCAAAAAGTAGCATCAATCTGCCCAGAAGCTTCTAAACACTGAGTTGATTTTAACCTTGCAAGTAAAGGTATGCTGGTGACTGAATGATTTCCCTTTTCATCTATTTACCTTGTGAGTTAGAGCTAAGCAAAAAGCGCATGAACTAGGAATATAAATATGAGAAATATCAAAGCAAAGATGACTTTCCTATAAAAGCTCTAGTACAATACAAAGCTATAATATTCTGCAAACTCTGGCCCCTTCCCCTTTTAGGGATTTCAAAATGACATGTGCCTTAATAAATCCACTCCCCTGTCAACCACCTCTGTGTGTTAAAGGCAACTCAAGTAGATAATCACCAAGTCACCTACTGCCAATGAAAGAAGCATGCACAAGGATCTCTCTGACGCACAGAACTAGTACAGCAATTTAGCTACCAGATAAGTGAGTTCCACCAAAGAAACAGTCTCTCATGTATTACAAAGGCCATTCCCAGAAGTACTCGATAACAGTAGAGGTGGAAAACTACAGTCAAGAACACAGCAATAGAATAAGAAAAAGGTGTGGCCATGCACTGTTTTATATGATCTTTTTGTTCTAAACGTGTCACTTTACATTGTCAAACTTCTGTACAATATATTTATTGAACTGGCAGAAATAATAAATTACAAATTGAGTATCTGAAGAGCTTTTTGGATGACTCTAGGTTCTACCATTTGTATGTATGGTTCTGTGTATTAATAATCAGTTCATGCTGGCTCACCAGCAGATAATGTTACCACATGATAACATTATCTTCCACAAGGGAATCTTAAAAATGAAACCTAAAATGGACATATACCCCTAAATATTAAATATTAAAATGAGTTATGGTATGTGTGTATAATGGAATTCTATAGTAGTAATGTCCCAATAAACTTGAGCTGCAAGTATCAACTAGAATAAAGTAAATTATACACATTAAGGTAACTGATTAGGTAGGATTTGTCTCCTATAGATGTTTGCATGAGAAGGGTATTGTTTTTTGGGGTTTTTTGGGTGTTTTTTTTTTGTTTTTTGTTTTTTGTTTTTGGTACCAGGGATTGAACTCATAACCTAGCACTTGCTAGGCAGGCACTTAAGCCTCTGAGCTAAATCCCCAGCCCTAGAAGGGTATTGTTAACCTGTGAGTTACAATAGCAACATTGTTTAGGAACACATCTAGTTTCCAAAAATGCAAAATAACAACAGCATAATTTTAAGTTCTTTGCAAATTAAAGCCAATAACATTTAAAAAATTTAAATTTGAAAACTTTAAATTTCCTTTTAAATGTTGCTTTGACCTGTTTTTTTTGGGGGGGGGGGGTGAGGGGGGGTAGATACAGAGTTTCAATTAAGTTGGCAGAATCACAATTTTAAAAGAAACTAGATGTTCTTCTCTCCATTTTTTTGACAAATGATGTAAAAATTTAAGAGCAAGCAGTGACATTTCGCAGTGTGGTTCCAGTCTGCCTTCTAATCTCATAATTAATTGTGTCTCTGAGGGGATGTCTTTCCTCAGGCATTTCCCCTGTGTCAATCCCATCACATTCATCTAGACATCCACCCTCCCTCTTCTCTCTCAAAAATTCTACCTGGGTGGTCTTATCCTTGTGGAGAACTCAGCCTAACCCCTGACTCTACCACCACTATCACCATCACCAGGGCAAGGGATTTTCTAGGGCCTCACAAGGTAAGCACTGTACTACCAAGGTACATCTCAGTCTTTTGTTTCTTTGAGGCAAAAAAATTCCCCAAGGCTAGTCCCAAATTTTCAGTCCTCTTGCTCAACCTCCCAAGTAGCTAGGATTACAGACATGGGCCATCATGCCTACCTTTGAATACTATTAAACTTCTATCTTCAAAGTGCAATGATATCCATAACCAGGGTTATAAATATGTTTGACCCAAAGAGTACATATTTTGTCCGTTTTCCAAGTGTGATTTTAATTATAATAAAAAGCCATTAAAAATCCAATTTTATAACACAGCCTTGCTAAAGGCTATATTTTGCATGTTTAACAGGTCTCACATGTAAAAAGTATGGTTCTTAGGGTGATACTGTTGTGAGGTGATGGAACCTAGCAGGAAGTCTTTAGATCACACAGGGAATGGTCAAAGGAGATTGTGGGACCCTAGTCTCTTACTCTGCTCACTTCCTGGTTCATGATGTGAGTAGTCTATCAGATACATGTATTGCCATCCACCGCCCACACCAGAGGTCCAAAGTAAATGAGTCTATTGAATCCTGGACTGGAACCACCAGAGCCATGAGACAAAACTTTTCTCTTTATAATTATCTCTGGTATTTCATGGCAATAACATAAACCTGACTGCTCCACTGTCACCTCACATGCCCCACCACCACCTGCAGGAGGTCCCACTTGGAATACACTTTCCTCTCTCCTCAGACCCAGCTGTCCTGCTCTGCTCACTGTCCCAGCTACTCTGAGGATTCAGCTCATGAGCACCACTGTATGCAAATCTCCTCAACTGCTATCCTTCTTGAGTAGTCAGGAGGCCCTCTTCTGTGCTTCTCTGGTCACTTGGGCAAGAATAAGAACAAGTCAGATTTATCCTGGGTTCCCTGGCAAGGTTTCTAAACTCTTTACTTCAGTTTGTCTAGTTTCGCCAACGCTTTATGGAATTTAAAGGAGTCATCAGCTGTACAATGCTTACAACATTGCTAAACATAATCAGTACTGAATAAATAAAACCTCTGCTTATTTACCTGTTGTCATAAGATCTACTTTCTGCCCTGTAGTTTAACTGGTAACAACTGATCCTTCACTAGACAATAAATTCTGGGGAAATAAAAGGATTCTATCATTCATCTTTGAACTGGAATATCAGCCTGGCATGTAAAACGGACATGCTAAATTTTCTGAAGGATACAACTAGTTGGAATAGATATGTATAACAAAGCCTACTTTCTGCTCAGAGTTAAAGGGCCTCATATTTTAAATTTCTCTGTAAAAGTCCAACACACTTTAATAATGACTCAAATCATAGCAAAACTGGCCTCAGGAATTATTACTGGCCAATTTAAGATTTGTTCTTTTTTTATTATTATTTAACAAAATAGCCACATATAAGTCCTAAAAGAGTCTTTACAGAATCTGATGACAGAAGATCTGAAAGTATATTAGCAGCATAGTTTAAGGGATTTGCATTTTTAAGGGACTATACCAAGAATAAAAAGAATTAAAAGCATAAAGATTATATCTTTATAAAAGCAACACTTTTGTCTTCAAAAACAGCCCTCTTTTATCTGTATAAGTTCCATAAATTCATGCATTCAAAATTTGTATATGAAGGGGGTAAGGATGTAAAGCTTAAGGAAACTAAGGGAGCTGTGTTTTTATTATTTGTGCTGTCTTTTAATACTGACAACTCCCCAATTCTTACAACTACTAGTACAAGGCAGCTGATACCTTCCCCATCCAGAGTTAAAACAACTTAAACTCATAATAACATAGTATTTTCTCAAGATCACAGTGTACAGCAAAACAGAGAGTCAAACCACATTTCAGGGTTTAGGTTACATGACATATCTGTTGTTGCTGACTACAGCAAATGGCTATCCTGAATTACCTTCAAGGTCTACTGAGTAACCTGGAAATACCAGGGCTATTTGCCCCATAAATATTGCAATCACTTATGTTTCCTGAGCATCTCATTACTTAGGACTGTGGAGAGGACCAAGGAAAAAGTACAAATGAATGCCTTCTCAGTGGATGAGACTGTGTTACCAGCTGCTGGCCCGCAAGTACTGTAGGAGAAAGGATACATGGTGAGACTACACTGAGGCACTAGGCCTGCTTTTAGAGTCACAGTTGACATCAGCTAGTTTCCTGGAAGTGCTTCCCCTGAGAGAGATTTACCTAAACTGACAGAGTAGGGCAGAAGTCTATCCCAAATACTACAATGGGAGTTACAAAAAGAGAAGAAAGATTCAGGAGGATGCCTTCTTTACCAGAGAAGGAAATGAGAAAACCAGGGACTCTGGAGAAATCCAGCCATTGAGTTTATAGTAAGTTTGACCAACTCCTGTGCAATTTCACATATTACTATTTGTAATTATGCATGCCAAATGCCAGCACATGTGCATGAAGAGGATGAACAAGCCTGTAGGTCTCACAGCCTACTCTGAAATGACACAGCAGCTGCACTGGAAAATAGCTGGAAGTAAGCTCAAGGCAGCCCCTGCCTTCCACAGCACTGTAGCAAAACAGTTGGTGAAAAGAACAATGGTAAAGGCTTGGGTCTGGTTACTCAGGCTGCCTGACACACTGTCCTTAAGATATAACACATGAGCCCACAAGGAGGGGACCCTAAAGTGAGACACTAGTCCCTGGCCACCCTTGCACTTACAAAGTGATGAGGACCATTGTGAGGAAACAGCAATGCTGGGAGGTTAACAGGACCCTGGCCAGAATGGGTTTTGCAGACGCGTCCCTTTCATGGAGACCACTGGGCTAAGTGGCCACCCCAGACCCTTTACAATGTCATTCTCCATAACCTTTGCTCTTCTTCTCTGCAAACTAAATTTTTATCTCACTTTAAAATTCCCTGGAACAAAACAAGGGTCCTTTGGAATCAGCCATAGGAAATCCTGAAATAAAGCCATCTTTTTTTTATTGGTCCTATTCCGAGTTTGCTGGAAAAAAGACCAAGTTTTTTGATTGTTGTTGTTATTATTATAATCACAATATACAGGCTGAGTAAATAACTCAGTTAATACTATTCAAAAGCCAAAATATAAAGTTTAATGGGCACAGGAGGGTGGAAACTCTTCAAGCTCAAAGCATGAACTTCCTATTGTAGGCAGTGTACAAAGTACAATTGCTTATAAAGCCTCTAGCCTCTTCAGTAAACCTCCTACATAGTGCTTATCAGTAACAGAACCTCAGTGCGCAACAAGAACATGAGACTGTGAATAATGAGCTCTTGGGGAGTGTTTGTAATCCTGTATCTGCAAAGTCCAGGAAAGACGCACAACAAAGCTCAGCCTACAGGGCCTACAGTCCTATATCTCAGTCAAAACAGGGTGTGACTCCAAGCTGGCCCTGTTCACTACATTTTCACATTACTGATGCCTTTTGGGCCAAAAACCTCAGGACAAGACAATGCTAGAGCCTGTCTTGGCAGTGACTGAGGGAAAGAACAGCCTCCAGTAGGGTTCAAGATGAAGCTAAATCACCTGGGGTTCTACGGACCACAGATTGTCCCAAGTAGCAAGCTAACTACCCAGAGTTAATTTGCTCAAGGCAAATCTAATGCATGTTTTAATTATACCCATCAACAACCATCACAGGCCAAGAGCTCTGCATCCACAAGCCAGGCATGGACTACAGGAGTAGCAGTGGCTATTCAAAATGTTTAATGTACTCCTGTGGCCAGCTGGTCACCTCTCTATTAGTGCCAAGTTACAGTACCATGCGCTGCCAATCACAACATAAGACCATGTTACATTACAGCTGGATGGACCTTGGGCTTCCTGTCACTTAGCTTCCTTATTTTTTAGATAAAACAACACCGCTAAAAGTGTGAATAATTCAGAATCCACAGTTGTAACGGGGAGGGTCAGAACAAAGACCAGGATTTATCTCAGTGCTTTTTGGGGCTGAGTGAGTTGGTCCCTGGAAAATAGGTAGATAAAAGGCAGCCTGTACAATCATGCCCTGATTCCATCTGTGTGCTCTAAGAAGCACACCAGGAGCAGGCATGTCACACAAAGCCTGGGGACACCTGCAATGTCAACAACCAGCAGCAGGCCAAAGTCCAATTGATTCCCCACTGCTCCTTAAATACTTCCATGTGGAGGACAATGTGTTTGCTATTGAAGTGGACATGTAAGGAAAAAAAAAAAAACACTGCATTTGTGTTTTACCTACTTTTGTAAAAGTTCCTCTAATATTGACAAAAGCATTCACTAATTTTACTTCTCAAGACCAACTTCAGAAGCCAACAAGAGAAAGGTGGAGGAAAAAGACTGTCTTCCACCTCAGTGCCAAGAGCTATGTGGGCTGTGCTCACACACACTCAGAAGCCAGGGGCTTGTTCCAACCCCTATTCATGCTGGCCCACCTGTAGATCTTACATATGGCATTGGTGGTCTCCAGAATACTCTTGTGACCAGAAATAAAATCACTGTGGCATCAGAAGACAGATTCAGAAACCAAATGAGCTTAATTAAACTGAATCATCACTTTTAATTGTCTGTCTGTATGTATATCTGTCTATCTCTTTATTTTTAGTGATCCTAGAGATTGAATTCATGGCCTTTCACTAAGCTATACCCCCAGCCCTTTTTTATTTTTGAGACAATGTCAAACTTGCCCAAGACAGACTCAAACTTAGAATCTTGCCTCAGCCTACCAGAGTGCTGGGATTACAGGTACACACCACTTGCCCTAGCAACAAATGCTTTTTTAAAGTCTTAAAAGGAAATCCTATATACCTCATGCCACTGCTATACACATTTTTCTGTTTCTTGTGGTACCATTACATAAAGCTTTGGTTTTTCATTCATTTCTATTTCTCCATCTAGAAAAAATTTTTTTAAAAAATATTATTTTTATTATATTTTTTAAAAAGAATATTAATGTTAGGTTAAACCATAAGAAACAGTCTTTGTCATTCAAAGACTGTTAAATATTGGCTGTTTAATATGATTCCAGTGAATAAAACATGACCGTGTAGTTTTGTGAAACTAAACCATGAGGTAAAGATTAGACTCACAATAGTCATTTCTAGAGTGATAATTCCTTACTGAAATATCAATTTATCTTTCATTCACCCAGGATTTTAGACTCTCTGAAGAACAAAAATCAGTTATCATATCAAGAAAGCTAAAAGAAAGAAAGAATTTAGTATCTCTTCTTGGAACATTTTAGAACAAGGAACCAAACAAAAACTTAACTGTTTACTGTCTGTGTTATGATATCGGAAGACTGAAAACAATTTTTGCTATCTTAATTTGGTATTAATTAAAGTGATTATTCAGATTTGAAAGGGGAGAGGCTTACTTGCAAGGTGACCATAACAGTGAGCCCATTACAGAGAGAAGGGTACAGATGTGAACTCCCAAGAGCCCCAGTTACCGCAAAAGATCATACTCTTAAAGGCCTGTTCCCCCAATTTCCTTATCTGTCAAAATGGACAATAATCCCTTTCCTTTCTCCTCAAAAGCATTCTGTAAGATTCAACTACAAGGGTTATAGAAAGCTGAAGGGCAACAAATAGTTTTGTTTGAGGGGGAGGGTTGTTTGTTTTTTGTTTTGTTTTTTGGTATCAGGGATCGAACTCACAACCTTGCACATGCCATGCAGGCACTTGTGCTACAGACCTAAATCCTCAGCCCTAGTATCTTGTTTTTTGAAAATGGACTTCATCTATTAAACATTTAACAAGTAAATTATAGTAATGCAAACGTTGGTACTACATTTTCTTTGAGCATATCATCTATTCATCCATTTATCCTATATACACATATTCAACTACTTAAAATAATATTAAGATACATAAAGATGGGCCAGGCATTTAGCTCAGTGGCGTAAGTGGCTGCTTGGCAAATGCGAGGTCATGAGTTCAATCCCCAGTACCAAAACCAAAACAAACAAACAAACAAAAAACATAAAGATGGTTTTAGTTCAAAAGATTAAACCCTAAATGGAAAGAACTCACACCTTCTGAACTGAATCAATACAAGAAATTCCCTTAGAGGTGTAATTGGCTTTTGATACTCATGGAGTTTTACAAATAGCAGAGATGGGAGAGAAAGTCACATGGAGACAGACACAGAGACATAGCTCACACATGCACAGTTCATCTTGTGTCAATGTGCTGGGGGCACAGAAAGCTCAGACAGCATTATAACGCTTTTGGATATCTGTGAAGGGTGTTCCTAGATGAGAAGAATATTTTAAATATGTGCTGGATAAACAGATGCCTCTTCCACAGTGGGGGTCATCACCATCCAATCCACTGAAGGTTCAAATACAACCAAAAAAAAAGTGAAAAAAATTTGGACTGTCCCTCTACCTGACAGTGAGGCTGGGACATACATCTTCTTTGCTCTGGGTCGTTAGAATCCAGACCTCCAGACCCAAGGCTGGCTCTATACCATCAATGGTTTGGTTCTCGGGCCTTCAAACTCTATCACACTGCATCTCCAGCCTGCTGATGCAAGAAGTAGGGCTTCTCAACCTCCACAACTGCTTGAGCTAATCAATACCTTATAATAGAATCTCATTCTAGATGTATATCCTATTGGTTGTTTCTCTGAAGAACCTCAATTATTATGACATTTAAAATTACCCCCCAAAAAAATTATTTCACAGGCAGAGATTATCCCCTCAAAGAAAAGTCACATTTACAAGTGGACTTTGCTGTTCCCAGTCCTGGTGCCCTGAATGCCAGTCCTCACACCTCTAACTCTAGGCACAAATCAGACACTCTGCAAACAGAAACCAATCAATGAGAATTTGAACATAGGCTTCTCAGAGCCCAAGTGAAGACCCCCAGCAAGGTCAATGGTATTAGTTAAAAGGGTATTAAGTATTTTCACTAAGCCAAGTCACCTATGTTGTTTGCCACAAAAATAACAGTGAAGGTCTTTCTGAAATGACTATAATGAATGTTTTAAAGACATGTTCATAATACATGACAAATCACAAAATAGGGCCTATTGATGGTTATATAAGTCTTTGAATGCCCTTGAACTATTTCTGTCCCTTTATATTTTTATAGCAAATAAGCCTAAGGTTAGACAAGTATAAATAATATTACAAGCAACAGCTGGAACAACATGAGAAGAGAACTTATACCCATAAGGAACTGATTGACCTCAATTTCTTTCCTTTCTATAAATAAAAATACAGAAGAAACTAGAAGTAAGGACTAAGAATGAATGTGCTCTATGCTCCCAGGGGCCAATGACAGTGCAGATGGTACCCATCTTTATGTAGGGTCATCCTAGTCCTGCCCCCAAATTCCTCATTGCACAGATAATTTCAGTGCTATAGGCACCCTTTTTAGGAGAGACACTTTACATGAAAGGCTTCACTCACTCAGTTGGTGAATAAATGTTCAGTTTTAACATCACCATTTAGTGTCCTCCTCCAAAAAGTACTAGAACTGATAGTCAGGTCCAGGCTATGGAACATTCACAGCAGATCCGATGAGAGGTGACCCATGAGGAATGTTCCATTAAGATCTCTAGTCAGGGAGCCAAAGATGCCTAGGAAAATCAATCTTAAAAGTGTTATGAAAAGGGGAAAAATAAAGGGGAAGAGGAGGGGAGATATTATCAGAGCAACATTTACTCAGATTAATGCTAAAGCCAGCCTCTGCCCCCACCAAGGCCACTCCTAATCCTTTAAAGGAAACTATCACATACTTTCCTGCCACAGGAGTTGCCTCCTAAATTGTGATAACCCTTTTTGCAAGCTAGAAATCAATGAAGAAAATATAGACATTGTTTCCCTGAATCCAAATGGCTATGCCCACAAGTCATACAATTATGAAACACATTTCCTACAAGAATGAAATAAAAGTCGTATTCAAGCACTTTGGGAGCACGGTGTCAACAGAAAAGCTTCCCCTCTGCCTAGCTCTGGCCACCAGGAGTTCCTTCACACACAGCCTCCTTGGTGAATCACTCATTCTTAGCATCTGAAACAAGACCACGAGGCTCACAAAAAAATCCATACAATGACTACCTTAAAAAGTTAAGATTGAGAATAAAGTAAAACTTGGTTTCTAAGCAGGATGATATATGAAGCAGAGCAAAATATCTGAAGCTAGACTCAATGGGTCATAAGGTATCTTTGACACCATTAGTAAATTTGCACAAGTTTTAAAATATCACTGGTAGAACAAAAGCCCACAGATATTTGGCTTTTTGTGTGAGGAAAAAAAAAAAAACTCATCTTCTAACTCGTAGGAAGTTATTGCATGAAAGCCTCACTGGTATGAATGTGGGTCTCCCTGACTCTCTTAGCCTGATTTTGTAAACTAAGTGGAGCAAAGACTATGTGAAACCAGGACCCAAAAGTAAAATAAGTCAACCCCTTACAGAACAAGCTCCACAAACCACAGCCACTCTTCTGATGTGTGAACCAAGATCAGAGAACCGAAATCTCGGCTTCCTCTGTCAGAAACTGGTATCAATGTCATTTTCCTCTAGTTTTGGGGAAATGGCAAACCTCCTGTGCCATCCTGACAGAGGAGGTTATAAAGAAATGGCCAATGGTGAGTTGAAAATGAGTTGAGCAGTTATTATGGCATTACATTTGAACACAATCCCTAGTTTAAAAAAAAAATAAGGTTAGAGCCATTCAGAGAAATGTTACCTCATTTATGTGTACTTCTTCTGTTATCTATAAAGTATTCAGGACCAAATCTAACAAGCAATCACTGGTAATCACAAGACAAATGCAAAAGTGCCAATTAAAAAATCAGGATAAAAGTAAAGGAACCCTGAACTGATCAATGGCAAAGTTCTATCAAAGCATAATTTTATAATAGACTTTACAATAAAAGGAAGTAAGATATGCTGACCGTACCCCATGAGCCAGCCACCTAGCCAGCTGTTATAATTAGCAGGTCAGTGACTAAAAGGCAGTGTAATGCAGGACAATGGTCAAGTATTAACCTGAAAAGATAATCTTCTAGATAATCTAATTTAGCCCCTTACTGAACACATGGCAACCAGGGGCCCACAGACCTAGAGTTTCCTGTGAACTACAGACAAAACTGTAACATGACAGGTATCCTGCCCCACTGTCTATGTCTCTTTTCATGTCACACAGTGCTCATGATACAAGAATCAGTCTCAAGAATATAGTTAATATTCTTAGCATGAAATGCCAATTAAAAGTTAAAAGCAGTGAGAAACTTTCAGCAGTTAACCCAAACACAATTTACTGAATATTCAAAATCAAAACTAATCTTGAAAAAGGAGATGAGATGAAATGAATTCCGCTTCAAACACTGACGTTTTCATTTAGACACAGGGTGATCTAGTTCTTCTTTCCGTTTTTCTACATAAGTAGTTCTTGAATTTCAAAGGAAAAGCTAAGATCATTTTTACAGTTCCTCCCAGAAAACATTATATTCATATTCATCTGTCTGCTTCATAACAAAGGGGACATTGAGCTGCCTATAAAGTACAGTTTTTGTGAAATAGTATTTATGGGAACAGACAAGGTGTAAAGAAACACTTCGTCTATGATTGCAGAACCCAAAGAAAACAAACAGAAAAGGTACCCTAATGAAGATCATCTGAATATTCTGTCCCTGTCTTAGGAAGAACAAAAAGATAAGTATGTGTTCAGCATCCACCAAAAGCAGAGACAGTAAGTACTCTTCAACAGTAATATTTTTAACCACTGTGCCCTTGCTTACCAATTTGCATGACAATTTCAATACATTTAGTTTTCTCTTCCAGTGAAATTAGGTTGCAGAGCTTACAAATCTAGAGATATTTTGGCTATCTTTAAAATCCAAATGTGGGACTCAAAAAGAAATGCCTTCTATCATTATGAGTTCTCTAAACTTCTCCAGAATTTTTTTAGCAGATAAATCTATAAAGTTCCTGTCAGTTAAAAATATCCTTAAATTTTTCAGTAACAATTTTAAAATGCAAAGATGGGGAAAGATTACACAGAAAGACATGTGCACGCACATACAAATGCACTCCAAAAATCTCCCTAAAGAGCTGGATTTTTTTTAAAGGACTGCAGGTGTAAATATGGTTGTCCTGTGGCTTTTAAGAAGAGAGAGACTGTTTCTTTCTAAATACAAATAAGCTTATTCCTATGTGAAAATACCATTTGCTACCTCAAGACTATGCTATCACCTTTCTGTACTCAGGGCAGGGACATGGAAAGAAGTTCATTCCATCACCTGCATACACTAGGCAAGACAAGTGTTATAGTTTAGATTTAAAATGTCCCCAAAAATATTAGGTGTGTGGAAGGTGACTGGAGGCTCTCTATTCAGTCAATTCATCCATTGCTAAATTCAGTGGCTGAAGGTCCTGGTTAGAGGTAGGTCCTTGGGGGCATAATATAAAGGGTATATTCTTGTCCCTAGCTTATCCCTTCCCTTTTTCTGCTGCCTGGCTGTCATGAGATAGACCACTTTCTCCTCTACTATGGCCCTTTGCCATCACTTTTCTGCTTTGGAGCCAGCAGACCATCAAGTAAAACCTCTCCTCAAGTTGTGAGTTCCAGCAATGGGAAAATAGCTAAGGCTACAGGTGAAATGCTCAAAGGATGCCCTCTCAGGAGGTTTGTAGTAGGATTTACCAGAGTAGTGTCATATGGTCAATCTGAGGCAAGAGTCTCTGGCCTGCACTGCAGTTCCAGGTTGTGTGCCCTCATACAGGGTGGCCAAAGAGGGGACCAGTACTTTGAATAAGTATGTGCCAGGAGCCACATGACAGTGCTGTAATACAAGGCACAAAACTAGAAGCAATAAGCAGCAATCAAAGGGAAATCCTTTCATTAAGACCAACGGAGTTAGTAAAAGTTGAATAGGTTTATCTGGGAAGGGAGAAGATCCAGGTCACAGTGTTCACTAACAAAACCACACACTCAATCTCTTCTATGCAAATCTGAGGCAGCAGAGCTAGACTGACAACCAAGACCACTTCAGGTTCTGCCACTTAGCAGCTGGATACCTTTGCTCCAGGCACTACAGCCACATGTTCTTCATTTGAAGAATGGTCAGAATCCAAGCACCTCAGGAGGTTTACAGGATTCTGTGAAATGTGGGCAGAGGAATAAGTTGCCTGACACACACAAGCTTTTCATTAATGCCAGTGAGTCTATGCATCATCTTACTCATGCCACGAGGTCACAGATGACCTCAAATCCGCGTGTGCCAAGACTTCCCTGGAATGTGCTTGCTGATTCAAGATTTACATTCACTCCAATGATTAGGAAGAACTGCTAGATTAAAAAAAAAAAAAAATCATGAGGCCAAAGGTGGAGAGGTTCATGTTGGCAAGAGCAACCAGTACAGTGGGGAGGATACATAGGAATCACATGGCCAAAGAGAAATCTGGGGCTTGCCAACTGATGGAGAAAGGGCTGCCACAGAAGAGAAAACAGAACCCAAATCATACCTGTATCTGAATGCAACAGCTACCATATATAAAGGTCAAATTTGGCAAAGAATTTCTTGACAAATGATACCAACTTACAGTTCTGGTAATACCACAAACTTCAACTCTGGTGTTTTGGGTTCCTTAATAATGCAGCTCAAACAAATATTTGCACACAGTCAATATTCCTGATGGGCTGAGGACAGGTTACAATGATCAGGATACTGGAGTTTATGTGCAAGGATAAACTTTTGGGAGTTTTAGGTAGGAGTGGCATGAGATTATGTTTAAGGGACACCTTTCCACCACAGCATAAATAAGTGATGCTAACCAGAATGGCCCAAGGCCTAGAAATGACAAATAAGAAGTGACTCAGAAACAAAGGATGCATTCCTAAAGGTCATCAGGTCCAAGTGTTCTTTAGCATTCCAACAGCTCTTTGAACGTTAATGTTTTTAGACATATTTCATTGTACTCGTAGGACTAATCAGTGAGGTAAAAGAAAAACAATGATGGTAAGTAAAAGGAAAACACCGACAGGAAAGTATTGTGATTGGCACAAAGAAAAGAGCAATTTTATAACACAGCATGATGGCAAAATAATACAGGTCTTTGGTCTCCTGGTCAAAGCCCTTCCTATAACAAACCTGGATAATTAAACTGAATTAATGTGTTCTGATGCACTCTTCCACTGTGGCTTGTCTGCATGGTATATAACATACCAGTAACCACCCTGGCCAAAATTTATGTCATGTTACATGTAGATTACATACTAACACGAAAAAGTACATCCCTGGAAGATTAATGCATCTTCAAATGTTTTGATACACTCTGAAACAAAGTTATCCCTTTAGTCTATACTCCATGCTTGTTTGGTTAAAGAAAAAAAAAAAAAAAAAAAAGACCGGCTTTCAGCAATCACCTGCTTTAATCAATTACATAGTTTTCAATTACAGCAGTCCAATTGCTTCACAGAAAAAAAGTCATACAATGAACTGCTGTCATATTATTACCATGCCAAAGAGGCAGTAGATCTCCAGCTAATTAGGCCAAACTTCTTACTAAATAATAAATATACATTAAGGTTTATAATAGTCACTAGTTTAAATATACATCCATGCACATCCAACAGACATCCAATATACAAACCACTACTTCCAATACAGAGATCAAATGTATATGAGAAAATGAAAAATGTTCTTAATGAGTGTTCCTGTAATCCTCCAGAAGCAACTGCTTGTAGAACTGTTATGAAGGTTCCGATGGAAGCTGTGGAATGACTTGCTTCATACAGATCTCACCTGAAGCTGGAAATCTACGAACATTCCCTGTCTCCCAGGGAATAGAGATTCTCACTGCAGTCAAAGTCTGGAATGCAGACTTGTGGCAGACAGAATACTCTCCTGTCCACAGGTTAGCTGGGTGTTTGTTTATTTTGCCCATAAAGTACTGTGTCAGAAGGGAAGGGA
>PVLA01013680.1:0-35385 GCA_004027455.1 Hydrochoerus hydrochaeris | reverse complement strand
ATAGTGTATCAAGGCCATCTATGTTAGAGTTTCTAGTTATCCTTCTCTGCCTCATTTCTGCTATGCTACTTTTCTGCCTTTGTTTAGTTTTCTCCTTCATTCTACTGCCTGCCCCACTCATTGAGGCCTTTCTGCCACTGTTCCTAAAATCCTGGTATTTTTTTTCTCTGTCTCTAGAATGTCCTTCAGCATTCTCTGCAGGGTTGGATTGGTGGTCACAAACTCGCCCAGTTCCTCTTTGTCATGGAAACATCTTGTTTCTCCATTAATTTCTAGTGGCAGTTTCGCAGGGTACATCATTCTGGGCTGGAGGCCACCTTCCTTCAGGACTTGGAAGACTTCACTCCAAGCTCTTCTTGATCTGATGGTCTGTGCCAAGAAGTCAGCTGTGATTCTGATGGGCTTACCTTTATAGGTAATCTGTTTCTTTTCTCTGATGGCTTTTAATATTCTGTCTTTATATTGAATTTCTGGTATCTTGATTATTATATGTCTGGGTGTAGATCTGTTTTGGTTGTAGGTGGCTGCAGTTCTGCATGCCTCACACAACCGAATGTCATTTCCTTTTCCCATGCTTGGGAAGTTTTCCTTAATTATTTCCGTGAATAGCCTTTGTAATTCTCCTATGTGTATTCCTGCTTCTTCATTCACGTTTCTTATTCTTAAATTGTAGCTTCTCTTGTCATCTTCTAGCCTTTGTATCGTTACTGCCTGTTTCCTTGTTATTTTTAAGAGATCTTTCCTTTCATGATCACACACTGCAAACTTGTCTTCAAGTTTTGATAGTCTATCCTTAGTTTCTTTTAAGGAATTTTGCCAGCTTTCAATTGAGTTTTTAATTTCCTGGTAGTTTCTTTGAATCTGCTTCATGTATTCTATACTTTCTTTATATTCTTTATTAAATGTTTCTCTCCTTTTTTTGTGTTCCTCCCTTCTTTTGTCTGTATCATCCTGAGAGATGCTTCCTGAGAGCATTTCTTTTATTACTCTACTCATATCCTGCTTTACCTGATTTAATATTTCAGTTTTGAGCTCGTCTGCAAGGTCCCGAAGATATCTCTTAATGTCCATTGAAGCCATGTCTGATGTTATGTGTTTGCCGCCCTCAGTCTCCCTTGTTTTTCCTTCTCCTGGATCAGTGCTCTCAGGGTGCTGGGCTGGGGGCCTCCTCCTGCCTCTCTCTCCTGTCATGGCTCTGGCTTCCTCCCCACAGGTTACAGTGCAGGTCCCAGGCCCTTCCCTGTTGGCCACATTTCCTCTGAAGCACGCTGGCAAGGGACCTCTGCCCTCTCCTGCCTGCTCTTGTCACTGACGTATAAGCAGTGGCTGTGTATGCCTGCCTCTTCCTACCAGGCCAGCCAAACTTCAGGGGTGATCACCAGGTTAGTGCTTGCCAGGTGCAGGGAATAGATTTGGGATGGCTCATTGGGTCCTGGCCAGGGGCGCGGCCCAGTCCAAGCAAATCGCATGAATCTGCTCTGGGGAGGGAGCAACCAACTGAAGTCACTGTGGCTCCCAGTTCAGGCTCCTCCTGTCCGATTCCAACATGTCGCCCACCTGGTCGCGCCCTTCCCATGGTGGGGGGTCTCACTCCCAGCACTGACTGTGGATCAATGAATGTTCCTCCACCAGCTCGGCTCTCCACTCTCCATTGAACTCACCAACCCCCTACTTCAGCAGTGCCGTTCTTCCTGTGAGTGGCAGCGGGAATGAGTTTGGGCAGCTCTGCCAGCCAGTGTGATTCAAGCTGGTGCAATCTTGGTAGGTCATCATGAAAATGCTGTGTCCCTTTAGTTTTTAGCTGTTTCAGTTGTAGTCCCGAAGTATTTGACAAGCTTTTTTACGTTTTAATTTCTTCCTGTGTCAAGAGGATCCATCTCCCTCTGTCTGGGTCTCTCCAGGGTGTTTTATTCTGGCATATGAATTGTTTCTCCAGGGAGGCTTTGTATTCTGTTGCTCACTGATTGGCCATCTTGTCTTCCCTCTGAATTGAGGAGTATTTTGAGGGGGTTAATAGCAATGTGACTTTTACTTTAATCGAATATTTTATTTAAACATTCATCATATTTTAAAAGTAGCCCTTATTGATTAAACATTTGCAGTGATTTCTACCAAGTAAATACAGCACAGTGCGTCCTCACCCCCCTTACTCACCACCACCTCTGGCACCGTGCAACTTCTGGCTCTGCCCCAGTCAAAATGACCATGAAGAGGAAATCTTAGAATTGATTCACAACTTTCACACAACCAGGACAGCGCAACTAAAGACCCTGTGGAAAGAGGACTCCAGAACTGCTGCAGAAAGATGCAAGTATGGTGGGATGAGTGTGTTTGAAGTGAGGGGAGGATTTTGAGGGGGATTCATGGCAATGTGTCTTTGACTGTGATAAATTCCTTATAGTTTAACCAGGTATTTTAAAAATCATAACTCATAGATGTTTTGCAACCAATTTGAGGGAACCCTAAGCCATTTCTTCCCATATTTCTCCAGCTGAAGTTTCTCTTGGCTATCAGTTGGTGATCCAGCTCCCGGCTTGGTGACACCACAGGGGCTCTGACCTCTGCCTCTGGGCTCAGTGAGACACTCCATGTCTGCGCCTCCTCTCTGCTCTCAGGTGGCTCCAGTGAGCAGGCACCTCCCTTCTGCCCTCCCTGGAATCACCAACTTGATGTTCCTGATGTCCAAAAACTGAAAAACATCGCTTTTTCTGCTTTTTTTCCAAGGTACATAATTTTGTATTTCCATTTCTTCTTATATCAAGAAATGTAAATCCTCGCTGAAGTTTTAGAAATTGCTATTCTAGATTTGTCTCCAGTTGTGCTAGTTTTGTACTGAAAGAAACACCAACAGTCCCTAGAGAATTTTGCCACATGTTGTTATCACTTGAGTAGTTAACGCTGGATGGTTCTCTGTTAACCAAGCTGCTGTTGAGCACAGTAATTCTCTGCAATTACCTTGTTACAATGGGCACTTAGAACATTATGCCCTTTTATCAACCTTGTTAGCTAGTCTGGTACTGAGCAGTAGGTGAAGGCTAAATGTCTTCTGTGTGTTTATTTTATGGACTTAACATTCCAAGCTGGTGGGGAGAAATCACAAACTGAAGTCCCTCTTGTCCAAGTTGGAAGTAGTGTGTGAGTGTGGGAACATGCCCAAAGGATGTCCAGGTTTATTTATTTTTGGTTTGTGCAGTTTGTACTGAGATTGAACCTTTGTGCTGAGCCACATCCCTAACCCTTTTATATTTTTTATTTTGAGACATGGTCTCAATAAGTTAGCAAACTGCTCCGGTTGGACTCAAATTTTCAGTCCTCCTGCTTCAGCTTCCTAGAGTGCCCAGATTACAGGCTTGTACCCTTGTGTTTGGCTTCCTGCCTTATTCTTGCTTTGGGACATTTTCAGTTCTGTCTTTTGGTGGCTATTCTTTTTTTTTTCTTGGTACCGGGATTGAATTTACAATCTAGCGCTTGCCAGGCAGGCGCTCGTGCCACTGAGCTAATTCCCTGGCCCGGGTGATTATTCTTAATGTCACAGAAATCTCAGAAACACCACACCCCATCCAAGCCTTTCTCTTTCCTCTTTTGTCTTTCTTCTCTTCTTCTCTTTGTCCTTGTCCTCATCCTCCTCTTTCTCCTCCTCCTCTTTCTTTTGCTTTGTGGTACTGGAGATTGCAACCAGGGTCTTCATCTTTTCACTGAGTTATTCTTTATTTTTCTACGACAGGGTCTTGCTGAGTTGTTAAACTGCCCAGGTTGGGGTGGAGCTTGCAGTCCTCCTGCCCTGGCCCCCAGGGTGGTGAGTTACAGCAGTACCCCCACAGGAAAGCTGGTGGTGGAAGCTCTGCAGCTCAGGGAGAGAGGTGACGCAGGGCAGAAGAGGACTACTCTGGCCTCTAGAGATGGAGCCGGGCTACGTAGCCATCAGGGCCCAGTGTGCTTCCTCTCCCCGAGTGCTGAAGCCAGATTTCCGCAAGGTCATCCTTCCAGAGGCAGGCATCCCAACCCCTCTAAATCTCAGCAGGTTCCATGCTACAAGTAGGAGTTCAGCTTCTGATCCATGGAGTTTTCACTTAGTTTTGCAACATTCCTTAATTGTACAAAGCCTAACCTTTGCCACACAAGATTGCTAGCAAAGGAGTAGGAAAACTGGGGAGAACAATGCTGCAATCATTGAGTGGAAGGACCCAGGGAAAGGAGCCCTTAACTGTAGGAAGCACCAGTGTATCGGGGTGTATCTTCCTGGATCACAGAATTACAGAGTGGCCAATGTATTTGCGCCTTTTATTCCTGCTGGAACTTTGGCCTCTTCAATTCTACGCAAAGAGGTTTAGTTCGGAGGGAGGCAGGTGTCACTCTTCCAGAGGTGTGGCTGGTGTATAACACAGTCCTCTCTATGACATAGGGGCTTCTCAGAGTCACAGGAAGGCACAGGATAAATAGGACAGTGAAAGCAAGAACAAAGGTGCCAAGACTGCCACATGGCTGAGGCTCCCTGTGTGTGTGCACAGTGTGCTTTGGGGAGCAGCCTGTATGTGTGTGTGGGGTGTGGCAGACAGATGCACATGGGGGTGGTTTGTGTGCATGCAGGCTGTGTGTGCATGTCCAGCGGATTGGTCTGTGAGTGTGCACAGCGAGATGCTCGGTGTGTGCTCAGGGATGCACGGTCGGCCCGTGTGCAGGGCGTTGGTCTGTTGGTGTGCATGCTGAGGGAGGTGGTGGCCTCTGCCAGGTTCTCCTCCCACAAACTCCCCAGCCACCACACCTTGCCCTGTCCCTGTGTGATGCTGGCACTCTTTCTGGCCTGTGCCTTCTAGACAGGACCTGGGATGCTACTCCCGCCTTCTTTCCTTCGTCTTTCTTAGCAACTCTGGCCTGTATTTCATCCCTTTTGATAGCTCCCTCCCTTGACCAGTGGGTGCTCTGGAAGGCAGCTCTGCAGGGCTGATTCTCAGGCAGGCAGCTGAGAAGACACTCGTGAACACATTTCTCTGCACAGGGACACTTCCGTGTGAGCAGGATCCCGGGCTGGCTCTGCCCCGGGATTAGCTCAGGGGTGTGGGGCTGCACTTGCCTCTAGCAGAAGTGGCTTCCTCAATGTCATCTCCCCTGGCTTAGAAGGGTCTGCTGGGGCTTAGTGGAGACCTTGCATCCAGGGTTGGGGCTCACTGTGCTTACTGGGGAGGTTTGTGGGAAGCACATGGAGTTATCAGGGAAGTGTGACAGGGAGGAAAGCCAAGGAAAGGTCCAGAAGTGAGCAGGTTACTGCTGCAGGAACAAGGGCAGAGCTGCAGTGGGTCCTTTGAAAGAGTCTGGGGCCTGACAGAGTCATCAGTTGAGCAGCAAGAGGCAGAGGGGAGTGGAGGCCCCAGCTCCCACCCTCCTTAGTTGAGGGTTGCTTAGGGGGATGTTTGCTCCCTGATATTTCTCCTATATTTTCAGCTTCAGGGGCTGCAGGAGAGATGCATGGATTCTTGCTCAGGGAACATGCTGTGCACCCAGGGAACAGAATGGGGCACCTGTGTGTCTGCTGACTGGACCTCCACATAGGGCCCTCCAGGCTCGTGCCTGTCTTGTAGCCACCTTTACGTTCACGTCTGATTTGATGCTGGGCACTTTATGTGTGATTTGACCTGAAGGCCGACTCTCCTTTATCTGTGTTACGTGCGTCTATTTGCTACAAACCTTGAGAGACAGACACACACATCTCTCTCATTCCTACTTTGGAGCAGACACTTGGTCCTTTACAGAACCAGCCCTGGGACATCATCCTGGCAAGTGCATGAAGTAGTATGGGTATCACAGAGAACTTCAGGGCTGGCCCCACGGGTGCAGAATGGGAAGCTGGGAGATGAATCAGAGCCCTGTCTGCATCCAAGGACCCCGGAGAGGGGAGGAACTGGCTTGTAGGAAAGGAACTGGCTCCCCACAGAACCTAACCAGATCAACCTGATTAAGGGCCTGTCCCCAGTTACAATGTTGGGTGCTAAATTGGATATCAAATGTATGCATTATTGAATTTCATGTTCTGAATGTTTAATTCTTCTCCAAGTGTCATATAATTAGCCGTTTGTTACATAAATTGTTTTCATTACTTACATAAATTGTTTTCATTAGTGGCTCTAAATGGGTGAGTGGCAGTGACATGGAATAAATACAAATCATACAGCAGTGGGCAAAGTCGGTAAGAGGAGGAGGAGGGGGTAGGGGAGGCCCCAGAGCTGGGTGCTGGGCTGGCTGTGGAGACCACCTGCTGATCCTGCAGGGAAGGAGCAGGGGCCCCGTCCTCCTCCTGATGGCTGAAAGGGACTCTGTGGTGACATGGGAGGGCCAACATCTTCCACCTGGACAAGGTACACATCTCTGCCCCAGTTAAATCTAGTGATGCTGATTCATCCATTTGAGCATCCTTAAGAACTAAGGCTCCTTACATACCTTTTCTCAATTTTATCTGTAGGTTCCAGACTGAGTCAGTGAGTTACCCAGTATCCTGAGATATGGGGATGGTAAGCGGAGATCTTAAATTCCAATCCAAATTTGCCTGATTTCAAAGCCAGTACTTAAGTGAATATGATTATTTGGCACACCGAGCCCCACATCCATGACCAGATAACTCTGGGGCTTGGAACACAAGGTATAGCACTCATACTTAGTTCATGTTTGTGATGTTTTTCCTAGGCTTCCCACAATCCAACAGTAAAGGTATGGGCAAAGTTTGGAAACATGTCCAATGTGTTCAAAGTATTTATTATTAAACTATGGTGGGCTCCCTGGGTGCACACCAAGGATGATAATCACGTCACCTATAGGTCATGTGTGATAGCTACGCTTAATTGTCAATTGTATTGTCTTGGAATCTACCGAAAAGATTAATTAAGCTGAGTTCTGGTGTGTCTGGGTGATCATGGAGTTGTGATTTTGAGTCTATGTCTGGTCCCTGGTCCCTTCCTCTCTGACACTGTTCCTCCTCTCTGCTTCCTGGCCATCATGCACTGTGCAGCTTTGCTCCTCCACTCACTTCTTCCATGATGTTCTTGCCTTGAGGCCAGTCAACCATGGACTGAATCCCCTGAAATCATGAGCCAAATTAGGCCTCTCCTCCTTTAGGCTGTGGTGTAGGAAAGTGACAGGAAAGTGACTAATATAGACAGACTGCTTCTTCAATTTTGTTGGTGGGAAGTACCGTTGTAAATAATAGGTTTCACAGGGAGAACTTTTGGATTCAGAGAGGATCCACCCTTTCCCTGGCTTTCAAGGCTCCGTCAGTGAGTTGAATGCAAGCCTGTTTCTAGAAGACCTCTTTATCACTTGTCCCCTGGCTTTTCTGGCTTGCCACCATTGTCAACTTACCACACCCTTTGCCCTGTGTAATAAGCCACCACAAAAGGCAGTAGACTCCCCCATCATTCTTCATCCCCTGAAATTAAACCCCCCTTTCTGACTCAAGACAGAGGGCTGGTACAGGCCTCTTTCCTGGCCATGTGAACTGCTCAATCCTGTATGAGGGTCCTGCACCCAGAGCAGTGCTTGGTTGAGTGCACTAATTTGTCTTCTTGAGCTTAGCAGTGATTTCTAACCAGGAAGCAGCATCTTCATCTTATATACTAAGTCTTTTTTTTGGTACCCTAAGACCTGTTGCTCTTTCTTTTCTGATTAAACTGCAGTGTTATAGTTTAGATTAAAAAAAATCCCAACAAAGTCTCCTGTGTTCAGAGGTGGGGCTTTTGGAAGGTGACTGGGTCATGCGGCATTGTTCTAATCAGTGGATTCATCCATGGATGAGTTCGTGGCTGAATATGAGGTAAGGAGGTGGGGCCTGGTTGGAGGAGGTCACTGGGGTATGACCTCTAAGGGTGTGTTCTTGTCCCTGGCTCCTGCTTTCTCTCTTTGCTTCATGGATACCCTGAGGTGAGCAGCTTTCTTCCGCCCTGTTTTTACCTTGGAGCCAGGAAACCATGGACTGAACCCTCTGAAAACTGTAATAAAAATAAACCTCTCCTCCTGGAAGCTGCAAGTGTTGGGTATTGTGCAGAGTGACTGGAAAGCTGACCAATGCACCTCATTTCTCCCCAATTACTAACACCTGGCTGGTGCACCCTTGGGATATACAACCTCTTACCTTTCTCTTCTCTGAATGTCAGCCTCCTCTTCCTCCTGTGCCTGTGGCCTTGCCCCTGAGTCTCTGCTTCCCTCTAGTCTTCCCAGAGAGGCTCATTTTCTCTCTCTGTCCTCATACCACAGACCTGGAAATAAATGGGTTGTGTCACCCAGCTCCTTATGACCACCTGCTCCATTGATCCTTCCTGAGCCTCCCAGGTCTGACTCTCAGGTCCTTCCATCTGTCTTAAATCATCTCAGGTGCTGGCCTTGGTACTTCCTACCCCATGTCTGAGGTTCCTGTTCATTGTCTATCTTTTCATTAGCTGTCTTGTGTGGATTGAAATGATTTCAGAATCCTTTACAAGGATCCTTTCAATTCCCACTTTTCCATCTTTGACCTCTTTGCCTCCACATATGTCCTAACCCGTCTCTCTGTCCTCAGTGTCATATCCCAGCCCTCAGAGTCACCTTCCTTTTCTTGCCAATGCTGTGGCTTGAAACCACAGACTCATGCCTTTGAGGCGGGTGGTCCCCCACTGAGGTATAACAACTCTAGAGTCACCTGTCTGCCCCTTTCTTCTTTTACCACACATTCAGTAGGCCAACAAACTCCTCTGTGACTACCATCAAGTTAGACATGGAATCAACCACTTTCCCACCTTGGCAGTTACTAAGGCTTCTGATCTATCACACCTTTTCCCCAGTGGCCACTGAATTGTTCTCCATGACTCTTTCTTTTCTTTTGTACTACCTTTGCTCTGCCACCCACAAGAATCTTTTAGAAGCATCAATGACCACATCAATCTTTTGCTCATAATCCATTGCTAACCTCCTCTGCCACTCTGGGGCAAAGCTGATGTTGTAGAATCACCTTCAGGACCAGGTGCAGCCCCTTCTTCCTGGTGCAGCCCTGGGGTCACTGTCTAAGTGGTACCTGGTCCCTCCCTTCCTTGGACACTGGGCATGTACTCAGAGCCCTCAACTGGCTGTTCCTCCTGCCTGAGACCTTCCCGCCATAGAGATCTTAGTCCATACCCCAATATCATTGTCACTGTTTTGTAATTTCTCTTTTTCTTCTTCATCGATTTATTTTTCCCTATTTCTCTCATAACTGGCTCAGTTACATGCATGAGTATTTTATTAACTTACTTCTCTTTCTTTACTCAGCAGTGTGTCAGTTTCATAAAGGCAAAGCTTTGTTGATTTCCATCATGCCTGCATTTTTACCCAGAATAAAGTTTGATCTAGGCACTCAGTGTTTGTTTTAATAAGCAAATAAAAAAATACAAAACACCATCGAGCTTCTGAGAGTCCAAATCTATGTGCTAAAATTTATGTGCTTGACCCTTAAGGGAGCTGCTCTGGGCCTCTTCACTCTGCTTTAAAGTCTCAAATGTGCTTGGATGTTTGATTAACTGGGCTGCCAAGAACAGAAACAACTTGGAAGGGGGGTTGGGAGAGTGGGCCCAGGCATTCTGGAGGCCTCAGGAATCCATAGCCCGTGCTCCAAGATGGCTGGGTGCAGGGTGGGTGCTCAGCACCTTGGACAGAGGAACGAAGACCAACATCATCCTGCACCCAGGAGGTTGGAGCTTTCAAAGCCTCTTCTTTCTCCTGGGCCCTTTGGAAAATCATTGTATTCAAGCACACATTTCCTGGGCCTCCGGGAAGCAACCTGAGCCAGGAAAAACACACAGTGCATACTCTTGGGAAGCCAATCTTGTATGTAAAATATTTTAGCAAGAGTCCCACCTTATATGGTCAATTCTCTTAATGCTTCAGCTCTCTGTGACTTGGCATTCCACTGATGAGCTGATGGAGAGTATATCTAATTCCTCCAAAATCCAGGTACATTCTTTCCTAAATGGAACATGTCACATGAAGAAATTTAAGGGAAGAGCCACAACTCAAAGTATAAATAAATTAGAGAGCAAAGTAAATGATTGATAATAGGAAACAGGGATACAGGTGTTTTGGCAGAACAAAGGGGACCAAGAGGTGGGGGGGAGGATGGAGAGGGGAAGAGGAGTGAAGAGAATCAAGAGGTGTTAGGGGCAGGTACCCAGCTACCCACCATGGATGTGAGCACTCTGTGCTGCAAAAACAGCGTTAAAAATAAAAATTAAAAAGGCAGCAAAAGGTGCAATGAAGGAACTGTGAGGGTAGATATTAGCTAAGTCTGCTCTATGCGATGTGAATCCGGGGAGAGGGCAGAGCAAAGGGGGTGATTGGGCAGACGTGGCCAAAGTATGTTATGTGCACATACAAAGCTGTCAGAGTGAGAGGAATTAGTCTGAACAACCAATAATAGGTAAAGAGAAAGAAAGAGCAGTGAAGACCCAGCCCTCTGCATGGGCCAAGCATGGCAGAGAAATTCATAAGGGGTGAACAAATAGGAGGTCCGGGTGGCCCTGCACGATGCCTGCTCAGAGCCCATCCAAGTGATGAATCCTGGGTGATCTGTCATGGCCAATGGTAATCCAGACACGGAGGACACACAGAGGAGGGGGAGGGAGGACAGCTGCAGAGATACACTGAGCTCCCTTGAGAGAGACCCCACTGCCCAAACTGGGAATTTAGGATTCATTCCATAGACCAGGGAGAGGCTGGCAAACTTTTATCCATAAAGGGTCACAAAGTCACTGTTCTAAACCTTTCTGAGGGCATATCTGTTCTCTGCTTCATTTTCTTCTTTTTTGCTTATATTTTACAATTTTATAAAAACACAAAGACTATTTTTAGCTCAAGGACCTAATAAACACAGGCTGCTGGCTGGATTCTGCCTTCAGGCCGTGGTCTGGTCCGCTAATTGTGCCACAGGCTGTGTGCAGTCAGAGATTGCTAAATGAAAGGGTAAACTAATCGAATTTGAAGTATGACATCAACCACTCTTGGGGTACCAATTCCAGATGCTGTAAGAAAAACATAGCAATATATCCTGTGGGTTTTTAAGTTTGAGAACAGGACGCAATTGATATTGGCTGTGTTCACAGTTTATTCATTATTGTATGTGAAGAACCCAAGAGAGATCAGGATGAGAGTAGCAATTCCTTATGTAAATAGAACCCTGGGACCTTTCTTGTAAAGACTTCCAAATCTTATTGTTTCAATAGTTGGTATGTTTATAATTATTTCTAACATGTCCTTTGTCAAAAGTTTTATTTGAAACCGAAAACCTTAGATGTTGTTGTTCCTTTCCTGTCCCAAGACATCTTTAGAATGGAGATGTGTTGTCTCTCTGTTTTTTAAATTGAAATATTTTAAAATAAAGAATGATCTCAACAGTTTTATGTCATACCATCTGTGCAAGATAAAACTTTGTAAGAAACTACCAAGTACTTAAAGCTTTTGTTAGGCACACATGGAAATTGAGAGTTGCTTTGCAGAATTAAATAATATCACATTTTTTTCTTTAAATAACCAAAGAGATTAGTTTAAATTATCTATCTGCCTAATGATTGGAGGTACATGTAAAGGCCTCCAAAACACAAATAATAGGTCTTTGTATAATCATTTTATTCTGGAAAACTGTTCTTTATAAACATGTAATCCACATGGCTTTACTGCTGATCACCTTAGAGATGATACAATCTGCTTTGCTCTAATGTGAGACAAGAACCTTAAGCCGTAATGTTAGATAAGGCAAAAGGTGTTCTTCAGTTCATCTATAACAATGGCAGTCTCTTTAGTCTCTACTTGTTTATCTGTAATCTGGGAGTTAATAAACTAATGAATGAATAAGCAAGTAAGTAAACAAGCAGTTAATGAGTACCAGATAAATAAATGTTTATATCTTCCATTAATATTTCTTCTTTACAGTAGTTTTTGATCAGGATCTTATTTACATTTTTGTGAAAGATAAGGCAGAACCTCATCTTTCTTTCTTGTTGAAGTGGTGAGCTATGAAATCAGGTAAAGAAAGCAGAAACACACAAAATACCAGGCAAAACACCCTTAACGCATATGTGACTTCACAGCTTATGTGAGATCCTTGCTAATTTCGTATAAATGTTAAATTTCTGTGTCTCTCTGTCTCTGTCTCTCTGTTTCTGTCTCTGTCTACTGAATATTATAGTTAAAAGACTCCATAAAAACTGGAAGGCTTTATAGTATGGTTAACTGTATCAATTTTCAAACCAGTTTTCCTAGGTTCAAATCTCAGCCCTACAAATAATAACCACGTGACTGTGGCCTAGTTTCTTAGCCCTGCCCTGCTCCAATTCCTCATCTATACAATGAGGATGGTAGTGATACCTCCTAATTTCACAAGTAGTGTCATTTCCAGGATTAAGTAAATTAAAATATCTGCAGTCCTCAGTGCACTACCTGACACGTGGTATTTGTTAGGGGAACTTTTTTTCCTTTTTAAAAAAATTTGACAAATGATTTCAGCAAAGAGGATCCACCACATTACAAGACCAACTGGATAGCATGCCCTGCATCTATCGAGGACAGAGCAGCATGAAATATCCTTTGTGAGTTTGGAAAATTAAAGAAAAATCCCTTGGCTATTTTCCTTTGCTTCAGTGGAGAAACACATTAACCTGCACTGTTTGGAAATCCAAGGAACATTTGGGTTGCCAGTCTAGGCATCCATGACGGTGTACCAGAAAGATAAAGGAGCAATCAATATTAGGAGCCTAAAGTGACTATCAAAACTATTGAACATTCTGGCCAACTATACCGCCTGAGGCCAAGCGAGACAATGATAGAACCCTCAATATCGGGTTTTCTTTTGCCTATTTAAAACTGTACTGTGCTTTATGTGATAACTATCACGTACGTGAATAAAATTGAGAATATCAAGAGTAATGATTATCTGACACCTCCCATGCACTTTTTTAAATTTATAGGTTACAGGACTCAATTTAACCCGGAAGCACACACTTTTGGGTTATTTCCTGGTGTTTCAGTCCTGCAAGTCACCTAGAGCTGGCACCTGCCAGCCAGGTTCAGTCCTGTAAGTCACCCAGAGCTGGCACCTGCCAGCCAGGTTCAGTCCTGCAAGTCACCTAGAGCTGGCACCTGCCAGCCAGGTTCTAGCTTAAACTGAAGATAGCCCGCCTGGTTTAGGATTATGCAGGACCATTGGGCAGCTGTCGTAGCCATGGGCATTGGTTGACAATGCTTCACTGGAAGGTTGGTGTGTGTAGGAGTCCAGGGCTCAAGGAGGGTGAGAAACTCACCTAAAGCTAACAGCCTGAAATGGATGGAATCTGGTCTAAAGGCATGATCTTTTCACAGCAATGCACTACCTTTAAAGATGCCACACTGCAAAGTCCTGTAAGAACTCAGTTCAATTTCCTCTTTGCACTTTGTGCAAAGAAAGTACACAACAGCAAAGTTGGTTTCACAACTTTTAAAAAATCTCGTGCTCGGTGAAACTCATTTGGCCATGTCTGGGGACATTCTGGTTGTCACCCCTGGGAGGCACTACTGGCTTTGAGTTGGTGGAAACCAGAGATGCTGCTAAACATGTTATAGTGCACAGGTCAGTCACCCCCAATCAAAATCCTCCCTCCCCAAATATCAGTCACTCTGAGGTAGAGGAGCTCAAAGCCATAGCTCTGTTTGGTGGCAAAGGTAGGATTCAAATCTGTGGTATTTCATTGTGTGCAATGTGTCTCTCCCAAAACATCAACGATCATGGACCAAAAAACCTGGGCTCACTGTTTTAACTGGTTGGGTGGGAAAACCAGAAGATACAGAGTGGAATAATTGAAACAATTTGGAGAACAGGCACCAGAGACACTTTTTACTATTTTTTTGTCTTGCTCCCAGCTCAAGATGAAGTAGGATCTTAATCTTAATCTTAATCTTAATCTTAATCTTAATCTTAATCTTAATCTTAATCAATGTTTATGAAATTAATATCTGGATCATAAAGCCACTTTTCTGACCCTGTGAAGTTGATATTGATGGTAGTCACTTATTAAATAGCTTCAGAAAAAAATATCTTACTCCATGTGTGCGTTTTCCATGGCTGGAAAAACGAAAGATGACCTGTGGAGTTCTCTCAGCCCCCCAGTGGGGTGTCCCACTATTTAAAATTAATTTTACTGTTGATTGTTGAGTAGAGTGGACCCCACTTCCTTGTAAAGGTCTGAGATGCGTTTCTGCTCATGCTGTGCATTTATAGCTGCCTCTCCCTTTCTCCTAGTCTTACAATTCTCAGGAACTGCCTTCTCAAAGGATGTTTGCCACTGTACTGGCCTTTTCAGGGGGAGAGAGTGTTGCTCTGTGTGTTGGTCACTGGATTTATCCTGTGCTGTTTCCCAGTGTGTCTGACTTGTTACCGTGTGCTCACCCCTTTGGCAAATGGACCCCTTACATGCACAGATGTTTCTTCAATTCACATTTTTTTGTGTTAAGGGTTTGGGAAGCTGGTTCCTCCCATTCACTGTTGTCCCTACTGGACCCGAGGTTGTGGAGGCCTCAAAGGCTGCCAGGCTGCTTTGTTCATATGGGGAAACAATTGTTCCTCCCGGGGTAGCTAGATTGCATCCTTAATTCAGACTCATGAGAGTTCATGACCCTCTAAGAAACACTTTTCACAGCCCTGGAACCTGCATATGATCTGACCAATACTCAGGGTGGTTCAGCCCATTGGGAAAAAAATGACTTTGTGAAAAGGGAGGAGAAAAACATTACATCCAAGAGCTCCCCAACCTCCATAAAGGTGATTTGTGATTTGGAACAAAACCCCTCAAGCATGGGAAGCTACACCATGATTGGATACAGAAGACAGACAGCCATGGAAATGATTTTGTTGTTGGGCTTTAACATGTTCACCTTTGATATTCATTTTTGTGTTGACTCTGATAAAAACAGGAGAGGCTGATCTGGCTAAATGGTAGAATTTGTAGATTCTCCTGGTTTTCTTTATAAGAGATATCTTAGTGTGTCAGACCATTTATTCACCCTAAAATATGCTGTTTCTGTCATGGATTATTTTGGTTAGATATCCACTGTCCCATTTTCTAGATGGTACTGTTGAGAATAAAATGTCCAAAGTATGGCAGGAGAATTTCTTCATTCATTATACCTCAGTTACTTGAGTCTAGACCCTGAGAGAAACACAGATTATCCCATTTGGAAGGGGGATAAAGAGAAGGACCTCAAGCCTGGGCCCAAACTGTATGAACATTTCCAAGTTTCCTTGAGTTTATTTTTAAAAAATGTTTTTGGATGTAGGATGCTCACCTCACACCCACTTCTGGGCCTGCATTTCTTCTGTTCTCTGGCATGGACACATCTGGGTGGGCTCAGTAAGCCCTGCCTTGGAGGGGTGGTTGTTTGCTAAGGTGTCCCTCCTTTTACTGCCTCTACTTTTGCAGATCTTATTTGACACATTGGACAGCTGTACAGAAGCCGGCCCATTTGGAGGGTAACAGTGAAAGACTTCCTATCAAAGCTGTCTGTGTACTGTAGCTGTTCATTCTGGCCATCTGATTATACTGCTTTCCTGAGAAGCCGAAGGAAGGGTGTGATGCATGGGCATGGTGCGGAGTGCAAACAGGAGCGTGGAGACTGCTCTCCTCTAACGAGGGTGGAGGGCATGTGGTGGGTCCCAGTCCATGCTCCATTCCGAGTGCTCTGGCCTGAGTCCCCAGCAGGCTCCTATGGGGTTTAGTCCCCCACAGTGGGATACTGGAAGAGGGGCCAGGTGGGTCCTCAAGGGGTAACTAGTTCTGGACCCCTTCATGGATAAAGAAGTTGATGGATTTGTAGGCTCATTGGCTGTCCTGAGTGAGGTCAGTTATAAGAGCTGATTGGGCTCTGTCTCCCGTATGTGCCCATCTTCTCACGAGATGCCTTGTGCTACCTTGAGACGCTCAAGAGTCTTCAACAGCATGATGGCCCTTGACCTTGGACCTTCCAGCCTCCAGAGCCCTGAGTCGAATCAACTTCTATTTTTTATGTTGCCCATCTGGGGTATTCAGTGATAGCAACAGAAAATGAGCAGGACATGAGCTGTTATTTGGACTCTGGTTCAAATAAATGACTATTGATGGGATGATTTTGAGTAGAGTTTCTATGTCCAAACCATGCTGGTTAGAAATGAAGACCACAGGACTGGGTCAGCAACACAAGTGTCTATCTGGCAAGTGCAAGGTCCTGAGTTCAATTTCCAGTCCAAAAAAAAAAAAAAAAGATGAAGACCACAGGCCAGGAGAATGCAGGCAGAGGGGCAGAGGCTGATGGTAGAAACTCCAGAGATGGAAGGGACAGAGTGTGTGGGAGAAGGAGGGGCCAGAGGGAGGGACAGAGCAAAGCTGTTGCAGGGCTTTTATGAGTGGTGCTGAGGTGACCCTGAGCAGCGGGCCAATCTCACCACGCAGAGCAGCACTGCGCGGTAATTACGGCATCAGGATGAAGGATGTGTATTTCATGCACCGCTGCTTTTATTTCTTGATGCTTTTGTAGGACATTTTTGAGTTGATTTTTAAACAATTTAACACATTTCCTCTCCTTCTTTTGATGTATGCCCATCACAGGAGCCATTTGTTAAAGAATTAGCAGGTGTCACTATCTCTGGGGAATTTTGAAAGCTGTCTTCCACAGACAAGCCGTACGATGGGGCATGGAAGCAAACATGCAGGATCCAGTCTGAAAACAGACTTTTGCCCATGGGGTTACCAAGGCCAGTGTCAATCTCTTGGTGGGCGGCTGTCTGGGGCCCAATTGTAAGGCATCGGATTTAAGGCAGGTTATCTCTCGTGTCTGCTCAGACAGGAGGATCTTCTGGACGTGTGCTAGTGGGCCGTAAGGAAGGTGATCATCAAACACTGGATGCAGGAATTGGGGCTGCTTGCATGTTGAAATTCCTCAGAGAAGGATGCAGACCAGCAGGGACAAAAGTTAGGGACACTGACTAAGGAATGCTTTACTGAAATTCAAGGGATTCCAGGCATTCTGGAAGGAATAGGAAGACCACTTTGGATAAAAGGTACTTAAGAGACAAGAGGAGAAAAAGATGAGCTTGGCACCATGTTAGACCAGGGGAGAGGAAGTGGGCCTAAGGGTGAAAAATTTAAAAAGTAACCCTCGGTCTGTAACCAAAACCAGAGAAAGAACAAATTGAAAAATACGGAAGACATTACCGAAACCAACTCAGGAGGTCTCCTGCTGTGTTTTGTGGAGAGAGGTGACATGCTGCATGTCATCTAGCCTGCGTGTATATTAAATGCACCCTACGAAAATCATTCATTTACCCATTTGTTCGTCTGTCCCTCCCTTTCATGGGCTGAGCACATTTTGTCCTCCAACACAACATGGGCTGCTGTATTATGGCCAAGTGGGGATACAAGGCTTGTTTCCTTCCCCTTAGAGCACACAGGGACACCTCGGGTTCTAGCTTTTGACTCCAACATGCTGCTCAAGTGTGTTCATATGTATTGGATCCTTTTATCTTCAATGCACTGCACAGCCAGTGATGTACATCTCCAGGTCAAAGTTATTCTTAGCAAGTTTTCAGACCCCAGAACAGTGCTAGGTGCCTAGCTGAGACCACTTGGTCTAACCTCTCAAGGTCTCTCACTTTTGTTTTATTTTCTTCAAATGACATACAGTAAAGCTTTGGGATGTGAGTGTAATTCATCCTGGAAACAAGCTTGTTATCCAAAGCACTTATATATCAAAATGAATTTCCCCATAAGAAATAATGGAAACTAATATGACTTGTTCCACAACCCCAAAGTATTTATATAAAAATGATGACAGTACTGTAGTATGATAAAAGTAATAAAGAAAATACCAAATATAAAGACAAACAAATCAACCTGCATTTACCTCTGAAAACCATGGCTGGCATAAGAGAGACAGGAGGGAGGAGGGTTACTGTGTAGGATGACTTTCACCATCACTAATGGAAACACTGCTATCTATTGACTCTGTGAAATCTTTTTTTTCTTGCATCTTTAACAAGGAACCTGTCCAATGGCATTTGCTTTTACCTCCCTTTGTGGATTTTGCAGAAAAGTGACATTGCATTGTCCTTAAACAGATTTATTGCTCAAACTGCTACAGCCTTATTCAGGTGGTGTTTTCTGCAAAATAGCACTGTTTCTCACATTTTACACATTGACCTAATCTTATTTGAAGTGAAGGATTCCTGTGCCATGAGATATCCATAACCTCTTGCTGTTGAGAGACAGTCACCTGCAATCCTATAGCATACACGGGAAGAAGGCGAGAGAGAGAGAGAGAGAGAGAGTTTGTGATCATGTGATGTTCTACTCTTATTGCAAGACATGTCATCTATTAAGCTAAAATGTATTGCAAATGTTTGTGCATCTTGTGGAATATTCACAGAACGAGTTACTCACAATCCAAGATTTTGCTGTATTTTATTTGCTGCACTCAGCACCTCACTAAAACTGGTTTCACTTATCTGAGGAAGAAAGTTCTAGAAATGTGAGCTCCATGATTACCTGATGTCCCTGTAAGATTAGAAATATTTCTAAATGAGCAAGGTGAGGTTCAGGGCTGTTCCATCTTTAGGGGAAATCGATATTTCAGCAAATTCCATGACAGAAGGGGAAAATGAAGTTGAGGTGTATGATGAAATTCTGCTTCTGGTTACAAAATTAAGTGCATGTATTTGTGTATTTATCTATTGTTTGTATGCCTACCGAAAGACTGCCATGGTAGACACATTTGCTTTTTACATTCAAAATGACAACAAAATGTGTGATGCCCAAGGCACTTGTCATTTTGGCTCTTACACTGCATATGCAATTTAGGAGATGTGTTCTCCATATGTTTTTGATTCGCTGATATCATTGAAGGGTTGTTTTATGAGTTGCTTGATTCCATTAAAGCTTGCAGCGAGCTGATACCCTCTCCCCTCTCTCTTGAACCATATGATGTTGCTCTTTTCTGACAGCAAATGAGCACCACATTGAGGGAGCACTGGGGTGTCGCCAAGGGTGAACAGAGCCATGTCCTCAGCTGAGGCTACTGTCCAGCCAAGAGTTCTCTCTGGACAACAAAGAAGGTGGCACAATTTGCTGCCCTAGGACTCAGCAGAAGGCAAGGTCAGAGCTTCCCACTTCCTGATCCCCAGCCCGCAACTCATGACTGCAATTTCAGCACTCGGCCCCAGATCTGCTTATTTTTCATGCAGTTAGAGAGCACTTCCGGCATCTTCCTCTGCCTCTTTTCTCCTTCCTGTCCCTACACTCTGCCTGCTGTGGTCACACACAGCTGGGTGCTCCGGTCTGACTGTGCAACCCACAGGGTCACTGGGGACCACATGGACGGTGACCGTGCAGATGGCATCTGTGCCAAGCTCGTGACTGTTACTTTATACATCACTTCACTAGTGTGGTGCTCAACTTCAAAGAACTCAGCTCTTTCATGATGGCAAGATGAAGACAGGCAGACGGTCCTGTATCCGCAGCCCTCCCACACTCTCCTTAACTGGAGTGCGGTTTGGAGGATGGAGGAATGTTCCTGTGATAGGGGTTTGGCTTCTGGGAATGTGTCCCGAGCCAATGATTGTAAATTCCTCCCATTTACTACCTGTGCTAGGCCGGGGCAGATTCAGAAACAGGCTCTGGAGCCAGCCTGCAGCCCCACCCACAGTCAGACACGTATGACTCAGGGAAGTCCCACTGTCACCCTGGTCTTGTCCTCTCCTCTGTGCAATGGCTCCATGATCATGATGACCTTGTCCTGGACCAGATGAAAGCATGTCCAACATAGTGTACAGGGCCATGCCTATAACAGGTGCCCAGTCAGTATTAATATTCCTGTTCATCTCAAATTGATGGCAATCCTCCTACCTCAGTCTCCCAAGTGCTGGGATTACAGGTGTGCACCACCGCACCCAGCTCAAGCTTTTGCATTTGTAGGATATGGGAAAATAGTCACTTTTAGGCACTAGCATGGCTAATAGCATGATGAAGCTCTTAAATAAGCTTGTGTGTGGAAAGCATGTTGGCAACACGGATGCTCCTGGCTATCACATGTGGGCCGAGGGCTTTGTGAACAGTGTACTGGTTGCTTTGATTGAAAAACGTATGAAAACCTCTAGCGATGTGACCACTGTATTTGGCAGTTATTTGTAAGATAAAATCATGTTTACCATGAGTTTTTAACAAGATCAACAAATGTTCATGTGAACACATAAACCTTGATAACCCTTAAAATATCATCTGAAGAAAGCTTTGCAGAGGGGATAAACATCTAAAAAGTACATAATATATAATCAGTGCTTGCCTTTGTGGGATAAGATTGGAGGTGTAGTGTTCACTCATTGTGTTTTTGGATGTATGAATTATTTTTTACAGTGAGCTAATAGTACTTTTCAAGTAGGAGGTGAGAGGAATCTCCTAACAAAAGATTTCAAATTACTTTGTAGGCCTGTGCCTCATAAAATAACCTTCTCTAGAGACCATCCCACAGCACTGGGAAAGCTGGAAGAATGGGACCATCGTATGACATTTTGTGGTGACTGTGTAATGTCAGCTCCACAGGCAGTGAGAGTATAAGTGAGAACACTGCATCTGCATGTCCCTGACACTTCTCCATGCATACCCTGATTAAAATTTAATGATTTATTAAGCACAGAGCCCAGCACATACACGCTTCATAAATATTTATTGAATAAATGAATCATTGTATTGCAATGAGGTTTGCCATAGAAATAAGGTTTATCTTCCACACCATGGTCTGACATTGTCACAAAAGAGACAGCCACAAGGCATTCAGTGTGGAGAGCCTTGGGCCGGAACCAGCAGGCCTGCACTCTGTGAGGGGTGAAGTTACATCTTTGAAAGTGGTTTTGGCTTCGTTTCCTTGTCTGCACGGTGAGCTGTTTGTGTCGAGTGGTTTTTGAGGTTGCTTCAGTGCCTGGGATGCTGAGCAGCGGAAATAAGTGGTGATGATTTGCACTGACTGGGTGCGAGTGTGTGTGATAGGTAGGTCAAGGCACCGACCAAAGCTCACATGGCTCTGGCCTTCCTGCCATCCGTTTCCCTGTCCCCTTGTGGCTGCATATATTTGCTCTCCAGGGCCTGCTAGTGCCCTGCCCCCCATTCAAGTGTGTCAGCCCCTTCTGTCCTCATGCCTGGCTGCCCTCTCTCCTCCCCCAACCCCTAATTCCCCAACCAGCTTGGTCGGATAAATCACCCTGCTCCTTAGCCAGAGTTCCGCTCATGGGCTGGCTTCCTCAGGAACTCTGTCCCTCACTGCCCAGAGGGACCTGTGCCTCTCATGCACTCTTGAAAGGCTGGGCTGCCTTTCTTAGGACCCTCTTGTTTCATAACTCTGTCTGTGGTGCGATGGTCTGATTCACTTCTGTACCCTGTGGCTGTCTATATCTTCCAGGAGAGCAGATATCACTATGGGCTTGGTGCTTGGAAAAATCTCGCTTACTAACTGTGCACTGAATAAATAAATACACGTTGTTGTATTCAGGGGTTATCAGGAGAACAATTTCAATCAGGACACATAATTTATAAATTGGTTTATGATGGTCATCCAGAGTTAAACACAAGAAAGTGCAGGAAATCTGTCCACAACATTAAAGACCCAGAATATTCAGCCAAAGGCCTGGATCCTATAGCAATGTCCTGCTCGGGTCCAGATGAAAACCTAGAGCCCGTGACAATGCCTCCCATGAGTCCAACCGGAGGTCTAGAGCCCACAAGAAGGACTCACACCAGTCTGTTTTACAGCTCTGTGCTGGGAAGGCCCAAAGGTCGGCAGCAGAAGCTAGAAAGTCTATGCCAACAGGGTGAAGGAGCTGTGCTGGTAGGTTGAGGGAGACAAGAAGTCATGCTCAAAATAAGAAACAGGGCTATCCTGAAAAGCTCCACAGCCATCCTCAGGGATACGGAGGTACGGAGCGCCTCCAACAATAACAATCAAGTACATGTCAGAAAGCCAGCATGATGAGTTTGTCCTGCAGATTAAGCAGCACATGTCTTCCCCTCCAGAGCCAGGAAGCAATCTCAATGTAAGGACCAGAGCTCCCCCAAAGTGAACCACAGCCACTCTCACCAACAAGGTCCCTAGCTCTTCCGATGACAATGGTCAAATTCACCCTGGCTATCTATTTTTTGTCTTTTTGAGACAGAGTCTTACTTTGCAGTGCAGGTTGGTCTTGAGCTCACTTTGTAGCCCAGGCTGGTCTCGGACTTGCAATAATCCTCCTGCCTCAGCCTCCTGAATGTTGTGATTAGGTGTCATTATGAGATTTCCACGTAAAGAGTTCTTTTGGGAATGATCTTTACTCACTTTTTACAATTTTACATTTTTTAAATGTTTAACTTGTGCTACAGTTTTATGTATTGTAAGTGTATAATACAATCCAATGATTTTTCATAAAAACTCCTCTTGTAGCCAATCCCTACCCAGCCAGTGTCCAGTCATCTTTGATCTTCTTTGGGTGTCTGTAGACTTGCTGTTTTAAAAATTTCACAGTAATAGAATTATATGATACATAGTATTTTGTGGATCTGCCTGGTTTCTTAAATATAGTGTTGTACTTGTTGAGACCCAGCTAGATTAGAGTTATTTGTTACTTTCAGTTCCTAAATAGTTGCCACTGGGAAGCTGTGTTTTGTTCAGAATTTACAAACTGATGCATATTTGGAATGAGTCCTCTGGTTGGCCGTATAAACAGGCTGCAGTGACTACTCACATCTGGGTCACCAAGCCTGTCATGCAGCAGAGGCAGATCTACAGGAATGTGTTATTTATTTTCCTTTGAAGACAAAAGCTGTTAATGTATGAGTTCTTTGTAAACTAAAACCTCAGGATTCAGGGTTACTTGCAGTGTTGGCCCCTTGTGATAAGCAAGTGGGTTTTGGGTTGCAGTTAGGGTGCCCATCTCTAACAGGTTCACCACCGCTGCTGTAGCACCACAGCCTCCAGGACGTGCTGGGTCCACCAAGTCCTGTTTGAGGCTCGAGTCTTCCTGCTGATCAACCAGCTGCTAATCTTAGCATGTGATAATGCTTTTTTTCTTAGTAATCCGAAGACATCTTCACTTTGGCTCCCATGATGTTAGTCTAGTTGTGTCTCATCCTGGGCTTTTCTTATTGAGAGCTAATGAAATTCTTGGATCTGTATATTAGTCTTTCCAACAAATTCCAGGCATTACTGCATCATATTTCCTCCTCTCTCTTACTCTTCTTATCTCCAGGGACTCCTGCTTTCTGTATGCTGATACAGTTTCCCCCAAAAAAGACCCATTTGGAAAAATAAGCACTTGGCTACTTATGCCCAGGATCATGCCAAAGATTTTTGCTTTGAGACAGGGTCTTACTGCATAGTTCAGGCTGTCCTTGAACTCACTATGTAACCCAGCCTGGCCTCGAACTCACAGACCCTCCTACCTCAGCCTCTCCGGTGCTGGGATTACAGAGGTGCACTTCCACACCCAGCTAGTGCCAAAGATTATACCTCACTCTTCTCTTGCTTGGTGAACACTCTGGAAGGCAGGTAGGGCAAGGAGAGACTGATTGGGCCTGGCATTTTTGATGTCTTGTTTTCAAGGCTGATTATTTTCCAGCTAGGTCTTATTTTCAGGGAAGTGGCCTGATACTGAATAGATCTTCCTTCTACTCACTTTTCCTCATTCTCTTTAATCTCTTTTCAAAAGAAGTTTATTGGTCCCATTTAATACACATAACGATCATGTTCATCATAGGGAACGTGTCCCTGTACGTGATATATCTTAGTTCCACTTTTCCCCTCCCCTACCCTCCCTTCAACCCCACTTCCCCTTGTTATTTACAGAACTTTGTTTCCACTTTATCCTTTTTCCCTCATTTTTTTCCTTTCCATTTCTCCCCCGCTCCCTTTTCCTTTTGAACATTTTCTTCCTATTTCACAATATCTGTTGTACATTGTGGTTTTTATTTACACTTCCAATTTCTCACACCAGAGAGACAATGTGCTATTTTTCACAGGTGAGTCTCATTGATTTCATGGATGGGTATGGTCTCCAGGTGCATCCATTTATGAAGAAATGTCTCAAGTTTATGTCTGAGTAGTACTCTTTTGTATTAAAAAAAAACACATTATTTTTATCCATTCCTCAGTTGATGGGCATTTAGGTTGTTTCCAAGATCTGGCTATTACAAATTGTGCTGCTATAAAAATGGCTGCAAATATATCACTGTGGTATGATGCTTTCAATTCTTTTTGAAGGATACCAAGAAGAGGGATAGCTGTGTCAAATAGAACCTCTAGTCCTAGTTTTTTGAAGAACCTCCTCACTGATTTCCACAGTGGTTGCACCAGTCTATACTCCCATCAATGGTGCAGAAGATTTCCTTTCTCCCCACAGCTCTGGCAGAATTTGGTATTGGTTGATTTCTTTTATTTTCTTTTTTTTTTAAAGAGAGGGGAAAAAGAGCAAAACAGAAAAGGGGTAGAAACAATACAGAATTAAAAAAAAACAGTAAGAAATCACTAGTTGATACATTACATATTGTCTTATTGGGTATAGTTGTTCAAGTTACAAAATTAAAGCATACAAAGTGGACATTCAAACAGTGAGGCTGCAGACAGTTCTGTTCACTGATCCAACAAAAACTTAGCAACATGGTTATCAGTCCTACACACATAAACATACACGCAGTTATATCCTTTAGAGCATTTTCTTTTCCTCCTTTTGCTTTTTAAATCCATTATCTGTTTAGTTATATCATGTTTCAGGTTGCTCAGTACCTTACTGATCTGTTTTGTTGTTGTTATTTACTTTTTTCTTTTTTTTATCTTATTTATTTTATTTGATTTTGAAGGTAGTAAAATACAGTGGAACAAGACAAGACAAAGCCAACTGAGGCAGTGCAGTGAAACTGGTACAGAACCTCACAGCAGGTTACTGGGATAACAGCAATAGGTACAATAGTACATCTGGTTTTCTTCACAATGGTTGTTCCTTCAATCAGGTAGAGCAATATTGAAGGAAATACCGAAATTATAAAAACAGAATATTGAATAGAGCAATACCATTGATCAGAACAGCACAAAACAGAGATAAAAATATTGCCTTCAAAGAGATGCCAGAAGAAAATCCCCTTTATTTGTTATATTGCATATAGTCAAAACTCGCAAGAGATGCTCAGATCTCTGGCTCTCACTTGCTAGCGGGGTGGGGGTGGGGGTGAGGATGAGATGGATGTTTGATTCTTAGCCTGCGTGCTGATAGGCTCACAGCTGCCTACCAGAGCAGTGAGCTGTCTGCCTGTTTTCCCAGCTCCCCAAGTTCCAACATGGCACAGATCTCAGGAAATGCTGATATGGTTCTCACCCTGGGGTGGCTGTGGCTTGTGAGGCCACAGCACCTTGGTTGATTTCTTGATGATAGCCACTGTTTCTGGAGTGAGATGGAATCTCAGCATTATTTTAATTTGCATCTCTTGAATGACCAGTGGTGGTGTAAATTTTCTCATGTATTTATTTGCCATTTGTACTTCAGAGAAGTGCATTCATTTCAGATGCTCTTATTTGGATTGGGTTTTTAAATGTGGAAGTCTTATTTTGTTTTTCATTTCTTTATATGTTCTAGATATTAGTCCTTTGACTGAAGAAAAACCAGCTGAGTTTTTTCCCACTCTGTGGATTGTCTTTTCACTCCATTAGTTGTCTTTCACTCTGTTGGGGATTTATTTTGCTGTGCAAAAGCTTTTTGATGAGATGCAAGTTATTGATTCTGCATAATATTTCCTCTGCCACTGGCATTTTATTTATAAAATCTTTGCCTACATCAAAGTCTTCAAGGGTTCTACCAATTTTCTCTCCCAGCAGGTTTGGTGTTTCTGTTTTAATGCTAGATGTTTGACCCATTTTGATTTTAGTTTAGTGCATGGTGATGGGCATGGATCTAGTTTTAGTCTTCAGCACATGGAAACCTAGTTTTTCCAGCACCACTTATTAAAGACACTTTGTTTCAGTGAACATGTTTGGCCCTTTTGTCAAAGAGAAAGAGGTTGAGTGTGTTTGGAGTAATTTGTTTCACTGATTCTCTGGTCTGTTTTATTTTGCCAGTACCATGCTGCTTTTATTATTGTAGCTTTGTAGTATAATTTGAAGTCAGGGACTGTGATGCCTCCTGCTTTGCCTTTGTTGTCTAGAATTGTTTTTCTATGCTAGGTCTCTTCTGGTTCCAAATGAATTTATAGAGTGTTTTCACCAGGTCTTTGAGTTATGCTAATGGTATTTTGATCAGAATTGCATTTAATGTGTATAACAATTTTGGGGTTGTGTTCATTTTTACTGTGTTGGTTCTTCCTATCCAAGAGCAAGGGATATCTTTCCATTTCCTGGTATCTTCTTTGATTTTCTTTTTCACCATACTGTAGTTTTACTGTATAGATCTTCTCCTTTTGTTAGATTGATTCTTAAATATTTTCTTTCTTGATGTTATTATGAAAGGTATAGTTTCCCTAATTTTTCTCTCACTGAGTTCCCTATTTTTGTACAGGAAAGCTAATGATTTTTTTCATGTTGACTTTGTATCTAGTTACACGACTGAATCTGTTATTAAATTTAGAAGTCTTTTGTTGGAGTTTTTGGAGTCTTCTGTGTAGAGAATCATGTCATTTGAAAATGCTGATAATTCAACTTCTTCTTTTCCTGTCTTTATTTCTTTCTCTTGTCTAATTGCTCTGGCTAATGCTTCCAGAACTATATTGAAAAGAAATGGTGATAGTCGACATCTTTGTTTTATTCCTGATTTTAAAGTGAAAGCTTTCTGTTTTTGACTGGTTAGTGTGATGTTGGCTGTTGGTTTGTCATACATGGCTTTTATCAGATTGAGATAAAGGCCATCTATTCCAATTTTCTGTAGTTTTTAAAATTATAAATGGGTGTTAGACTTTGTCAAATGACTTTTCTGCATCTATTGAAATAATCATGTGATTTTGGTCCTTGGTTTTGTTAATATGGTGTGTTAAGTTTATTGATTTGCATATGTTGAACAATCCCTGTATCTCTGGAATGAATCCTACTTGCTCATTATGTATAATCTTCTTGATGATTTGCTGCATTCTGTTTGTGAGTATCTTACTGAGGATTTTTGCATCTGTGCTCATAAGGAAGATTAATCTGTAGTTCTCTTTTTTTGGTTGGGTTTTTTACTGGTTTTGGTATCAGGGTAATACTTGCTTCCAGAAATGAATTTGGGAGTATTGCTTCCCTTTCAATTTCATTACAGAGTTTGAGGAGCATGACATTAGATCTTCTCTAAATTTCTTGTAGAATTTAACAGTTAATCCATCAGGCTTTGGCCTTTTCTTTGTTTGTAAATTTTAATTATGTTTTCAATTTCATGGACTGAAATGAAATTATTTAGAATTTTTATATCTTCTTTATATTATTTAGAATTTTTATACCTTCTTGATTTAACTTTGGTAATTCATGTGCATGTAGGAATCTATTCATTTTTCTGTGTTTTCTATCTTATCAGAGTAAATATTCTTGAGGTAGGCATTCACGATCTTCTGGCTTTTGGAAGAGTGCATTGTTATTTCACCTTTTTATTCTTAATTGCATATTTTTGAATCTTTCTTTTTTTGATAAGGTTGGCTAAGGGTTTGTTAATATTATTTAATCTTTCAAAGAATGAACTCATAGATTCATTGATTCTTTGCATGGTTTTCTCAGTTTCCTTTGCATTAATTTCTGCTCAAGGAGAAGGGTGTTGGGTTGGGATTATAGAAGTGCATATAAAATGAAACTTGCTCTGCCAAGGAAGCAGCCTTGTTAAAAAGCCGTCCTCCTGACATGCATTTTCTATGGTAATCTCATTTTCTGAAGAAAGGGGATCATTTCAATTGGCCCCATCAGGCTTCTTTCAACTCCTTGTCCAACCCATCCTGGAGACCCAATTTCCTGGTTCAGTGGGGAGTGTTTGTGTCCTGCCGACTAGCAGTGGCCCTGACAAAGGCTGGCAGCTGAGACCTGCAGGTGGTGATAATCTCTTCAGTGAAGGCACCAGAAGCAGCCAAGCCTGTGGGTCTCAGGCTCTTCAAACCACAGCAGCAATGCTGAGACCTCACCTAGGTGCCCTCCTGCCAACTGCTGGGCTCTCTCTCTCCCTCTGTCTGGAATTTGCTTTTCATTATCAACAGTTTAGCTTTTGAAGATCTTAATTGGAGATTTTTTTTGTAAATTCTTGTCATTAGAGGACAATATTACTTGTTGTGGAAAAACTTGAGGAGAGAGTGGCTCATTCCCCTGTACAAATTTTTGTCTGTAGCAGTTTATTAAAAAGGAAAAGAAAAGGACAAGACCTATGGCAAAGTGGGAAGACAGGGAAACTGTTTCATCCACAAAAATTGAAGCAAGTATTTGCCTGCTTAATTAAAATCATTTGAAGGTTTCAGATATACAGAATATTGAGTAATAGGAAAAAAGAACATTTAACTTCAGATAGCTTTTAATTGCATTTATTATGTTTTTCCCTACATGCATACAGTTTCCTTTTGAGAGAAATCATGTATTTCAGTATAGTTACTAGAAAAGAAGTGGATCAAAAATCGTGTTCATGAAACAAGGCAGAGAAATTCCACTTGGTGGAGTAGGAATGGGTTTAATGGATACGGTATTCCCTGCAGGTATGCGAACATTTTAAGAAGTTAAGGATGTGGGGTGACGTTTATGTGAACGACGTGATAGGATAAAGATGCCGATTGTGTCTGCTTCACACACATGCATTCCGATTTCCGTAGCACGTTTCAGCGAGGGCTCAAGGCACTTTGTAAATTGTATCCTGTTAATCTTTGCAATACAGTGGGGAGGTAGCCAGTTGGTAAATACCATTCTCCCTTTTTTATAGTGGGAAGAACTCAAGTGGAGAGAGATTAAGAGATTTGTCCAAGGTCACCCAGCAAACTAATTAGAAAACTTGAAATAAAACGTGTGCTCCGGGGCCAGCTTTCTCTCCATTCGACCTTACTGCTCCTTCTCTTTTCTTGGCCCTCTTCGTTCCTAACAGGTTCTCTGACACTTGGTATTAATTAGCAACCGTGGGAGCCTTTTATTTCAGCAATCTTAAAGGCTGAGCAGGCCGGGGAACCACCTGTGCTTTTATAGCCATGGAAGCCAGCTAATCTCCGAAGGGGAATATGGAAGGATATTCGGTAGAGGGCGAAGTGTGTCGGTTGCACTGCTTTGAGCATGCGTGGGTCGGTTCCCGGCGGTCAGGGGAAGATACTGGTGAGAGGCAGGTGCTGGAGGACTGATTGGTGGTCAAGAAGGACTGCTGACACATTGCTTTTCCTGGGTATCTCCTGGACTAATGAGGCACTTTCTCATCATATTTCTTGGTGCAGTTGTGGGTGTTAGAGAATCCAGAGGAAAAATTCTGAGTCCTATGTCTACAATATTTTCTACCTCATTTGAAGAGGACTTCCAGAGCTACTTCAGAACATGGCAAGAAACATGGGACAAGTGTGTTTCAAGTGAAGGGAAGGACTTTCAGGGGAATTCATGGCAGTGTGTCTTTTACTGCAATAAATTTTAAATCTTAGCATTCATTGCACACTTCGACCAGCCCTTGTGCTGTCTGGTTCTACCCACGGGAGCTTCTTAGGGCGGTCAATTCAGGGTGACAGATGCCATGGCAGAGGGATGAGCAGGGTGGACAGTCACTGTTTCATGACTAAAGAGCCCCAGCTTTACCAGGTGAAATTGTTCCTTGCATAAATGATGGTGGCAAATGTACAATAATATAAATATACTTTGGTCTCTGTATGTCTTTGTTTCACTAATAAGAGTTCAAACAGTATTTTAAAATATACTTTCATTTAAAAGAAATCTTTTAAACATTCTGATGGAAATTTTACTTAGTGATACAGTAAAGATTCTAAAAAGTTAGTATGTGATTACATTGAAAGCTGTTCTATGATTTATGGATTCTCCTCTGGATTTCTATAGCTCTTTGGTCCTCCCTTCCCCATCCACGGGGCAGAAGGAGGAGCTTGTAGTAGGTGCTAAATGCATTTTATGAGACCTAGAAATCACTTCCTATTTTCCAGTGCTTCTTCAAATAAATGGTTGAGGACACTGGGCTGATACACTGTCATTTCGCTTAAAGAAGAAATTCTAATGCTGAAAACCACACTTAACAATTAGGGCAGGCTTTTGTCTTTCATTGTTTCTAGCTGGCTCAACTTTATTCATTGTGAAATTATAATGCAAATTAAAATGTCTGCTCCTCTTTGTTTTAGCTGAGTTAATGCTGTTCCAAATCATCCTGCAGATCTTTGGAAATAATAGCACTTTTGCACATCATTTATGGCAGCATTTAACACAGACTAATCTAGCTATTATCACCAGTGGCTGTAAGTTACAGACTTCTGAGGATCCTTTAAAAGGAAAGAAAAGACAAGCAAATCCTGCTTATTAGTGGAAAGAGACTTGTGGTAAAGTGACAGACATTAAGATTCATAGAATTACTGCTCTTCTTTTGTGGAATCTGCTCAGCATCTGATCCATAAATTAAATTATTTAAACACATGTCACAGAACAGCCTCTAGGATGGAAAGGACAACAGAATGAGGGCGTTAGCCTGACTGCACCGTAGTCCAGACAGAGTACTGCACTGCTGTGAGTAGAACCAGGAACACTGAAGAGGTTTGCAGAATGTACTCTTGCTTTTAGTGTGCTGTGCTTAGAGATACTCACACTCTATTTCTCTTTCTCTCCCACTTCTCTGTCACAAACAGACACATACACACACACACAGACACACATGCACACAGACACACACACACACACACGCACACACACACACACACACACACACACACTTCTTTGGTTCACTCATTTCAAAACCCTCTAAACAATAGTTTTCAGTGTTTTTTCCCCCCCAAAACAGCTGCTTTTTGAGGAGAAATACAAGAAAGGGAAAGCAAAAGGAGGCATGAATAGCAAAAAAGTTTACCAGACAGTTTTATAAAACCCAATAGTCTATTTTTAGGTGCACTTAAGCTGTCATTATCTTTAAGGTCCAAATCATACAAACAAGTTCTGTAGTTGAAGCTAACAAATCCCTACTGAATGACCTTGATTATGTTCTTAAGGGAAGCCTGTAGTATTTTATTTTTGTTGCTTCTCCTCTTTTTTTTTTTTTTGCCTCCAGTATATAAATCCTAAACTCAGAACTATGGGTGGTGATCATTAAAGGCATTGAATTTGCAGCTTTGCTTTCAGATCTGTAATAAATATCATAGTGGCAAGTATTGAGAGTTGTGGCTTATCTATAAATACACTTTTGGAAACCCACAGAAATTGTTTTCTGTTTCACTATGCACACAAACACTTTTAGTAATTTTTTCCTAGAGCACATTTCTAGGTATCTTTATTTTTACATGTATGAAATGCCTGCTATTGCTCATCAATAACATCCTTGATCTCTTAGGCTTTGGTGAACAAATGGGGTTCTAGTGCTCCTATAGCTACCCTTGTGCCCCATCCTGCGAACACTGGCCTTCTGAGAAGAGCAGGCTGGAGAGAGAGGATCCACAGAGCTACACACACAGGCGATGTCAGGGTGTGAAGACGCTGAAGGCATCAACAGTTAAATTTGTTTCTAGTCAGTCTCCCAAAGGGGCCAGACTTCCTGATACATACCACTGATGTCATTCGTTTTGGGTTGGACATAATCTAAAATTTGAAAGGGACAAAGGAATCCTGCTAGCATAGATCTATCTATATTCCACCTTCCCTCCCCGCCCCAGACGGAAGATACTTAGCCCTATTCATCTGTTAAAAACATGCCAAAGGGGAGGACACACATTGCACTGGAGTTCCTCAATCCATTTGGTTTCCTTCTGGAGACACAGCTCTGCCTGTGGGATTAGGGTTGGGTCTTCATGATGGGAGGGAAAGTAGGGGGCCAGCTACTGTGGTATCCGTTGGTTTTATAAGTGTAGTAGATACTGTCTTGCAGTGGAATAATTCATTTACCTCTGTCTTCTACTCTCTCTGAAACCATATTGAGATTGTTATAAAACCGAAAAGTACAAAACCATGTATGACTATTACTAGATTCCAAATAACTCTCTGTCCTTTATTTTGTCCATCAGTGCCTGTTAATAGTGCAGGAATCATTCTGAGGATGATTTTTGATGCTTCTCCTCTTTTTTTTTTTTTTTTTGCCTCCAGTATATAAATACTGGTGCTTGAGAAGGTTTGGAAATTGGGCTTCAGATTTTGGAGCACTAGGGGCTTTGGGGGGGGGGCTCTGACTTGTTCTCCAGGGACCCCTTGGGCCCTGATTGGCTGCTACTGGTGGGCTGATGGGCGGAAGGGGGAGGAGAAGGGCTGTTCAGGGCCTCTCAATACGTCAGCAGGGTTATGCCCAGATGGGATTTGTTTTGTCTGGGTAGCAAAAGAGCTTAAGGGTGTGGTTTCCAGCCAAGAGCTCTTGATCAGTGAGCTCGGAATTTTTTATTGCTGGAAGGAAGTTAATGGACTAGGGCATTTGGAGGTTTGCATAAACCCCTTTCTTTCTTCAAAGAGCTGAAAACATCTTTTTACTTCTAGCTGGCGTTAGCGATTATGAATATATCACCATATCTTCTAAAAACATAGGTGAACATTTTCACATGACAATTGGCCACGCTATTTTCTGGATGGAAATGAGTGCTTTCTTTGCAGGGGTGTGATTCGTATACACCTGAGCTTACAATGCTCTAATTCAGTACATACTTTGCGAATCCATACTGGATGCTTCAGCTGGTTTTCATAAATTAACTCTATTCAAATAATAACAAAGCTTCCTCTCTTTTAAACACAAAAAATATGTATGCTTTCAGGAAGTCTTGGAAAGTGCTTCCAGCTTGAATGTGTTTTGCATTTCCTATTAGTGCAATGGAATCTATAGAAGAAGACAAACCCAGATGCCAACTCCACACCATCTTCCAACTACATTTCTGTGTTCATTGCTGTTTTAAGCAGTAGAGTCTGTGGAATCCAGCTACGTTAGTGTAGAAACTTGAGAACTACAGTTTTGGTTTATTTTCCACTAGATGACATTGCATTGTGATTGGGCTCCTTGGTGGATGTCTTGGTCTTCTTGCTTTCTTTTAAGCTGTAGGTGCACAGGTATCTCAGTGGGTATTGCTTCCACAGCTTCCACCCCAGGTCCCTTCCCTCGGTGCCTGTCACTGCCTGATGAACAAGCACAGGATGCATGAGGTTGGATGGTCATGTGTCAAGGACCGGAGACTTGTAGGCTCCTTTCCATATCCATGCTATTTTGCGCCATATAGTAACCCACTGACTTGACTCAATGGGTATTTATTGATACTAAATGCCTAATAGTTTGTTCTACATACCTGGATGATATTAGAAAGATAAGAGCCAGGGGCTGCCTCAATTCCACACAAAGTCTGCAAATTTTTGACCCAGAGACCTTGAGCAATGCAGGAAGTTTTTCTGAGCTCTGGAGGCCAACAGATCCTGCTTTGCATTCCTGATTTGTTACACCCAGCCATGTGGTCTGGGGGCTACATGCATAACTTCCCTAGACTTCAGTTTTCTGTACTCTCTAACAGTGACTGTTTGCCTAGGTGGTTGTGAGAATTTGATGGGTCAATTCACCAAACCACTTTCATTGACTTATTCCGCAAGTACTTCATGTGAAACTATTGTTTCACTGCTGCAGTCCTGGGACTCCAACTTCAAACCAGTGAAGTCAAACATATTCTTACCTCACTCTGCAAACTTGTGTTTTGTATGGGATGATAGACTGGGAAAGAGAGGAAAACTTGTAAGTTAAATTTCTGGGAAGGCAGAGTAATAGAGGAATAGAAGGAAAGTGGAAAAAAGGTGTATGAGATTGGGAATATTTGTAGGAAACCAACTGCAATTTTAAATGTAACTGAACAAAGCTGCTGGGGGAAGGTCAAAGAGTTGACCATGGTATAACTGGGAAGTCAGCATCAGCCAGCATCCCAAATTGGGGGCAGCAAAGCCCAGTGTGGCTGGCACGTGGCAAGCAGGTGTAAGATGTGACAGGTATGATGGTAAGTAAGGAGGGCAGCTTTTGGTCACTGCTGTGGGTGCTACTTCTGGGATCTGAGTCCAGCAGTAATGTGTGCTAGCTCCTGCATGGTAAACTTGCTCTGTGTTGAGAATGGACATCTAGAAGTATACTGAATTAATGAGGGAATTCATTGATTTACTCAATTAGTGACCAGGTAGTCCTGCAATGGTCATCTGCAGGCTGGAGAACCAGGAAAAGCAGCAGCTGCCCAGTCCCAGAAACTGGAAATCTCAGCACAAGAGGGACTGAGGATGAGCCCTGGTGTAGTGCCGAGCCCTACCTGGAGAGTCTCAGGTGCAAGACTGTGTTCAAAGTCTGATGAATCTGGAGTCTCAAGCTCATGGGAGGTGACAACAGCAACATACACACATGTTCAAAGAAAGTCAGCCGTGCCAACCTCAGCTTCTACCTTCTGCTCTAGGTTCCAGCTGGGCTCCCAGCCAATTGTATAGTCCCATTCCCAGTCAGGATGGGTCTTCTTTCTCCATTGGCTGAAACACATACCAATCATCTCTGATACACCCTTTCAGACATGCCCGGAAGTGCACTTCACCGATTTCTTAAACTGTCCCTAGCCAGTCAAGCTGACGACCAAGATTAGCTATCATAAGTGATAAGGGCAGAGACGGGGTCCATAGTCCTCCAGGTGAGAGATCGTGGATGATGACCGCAAAGTTTGAGAGAAGTGGTTGAATTTTGCAGAGTTTGGGACTGAAGCAGTGTTTCATGATGACTGGTTTTTTATTTTCATTTTATTTTTTTTATTTAAAGAGAAAAAACAGAAAAAAGGTAGAAATATTACAGAATTTCAAGAAAAGAAGATAAACAGTAAGAAATCAGTAGTTGATAAATTACATATTGTTCTTTTAGAAATAATTATTCAGGTTACAGAATTAAACCACACAAAGTGGACACTCAAGCAGTGAGAGTGCAAACAGATCTGTCCAACGATCCAACAAGAACCTAGAAATATGGTCATCAATCCCACACACCCAAACATACATGCAGATGTATCTTTTATAGCGTTTCCTATTTCCTCTTTTTTTACAATAGCAATTATACATTTTAAAAATTTTATTTAAAGAGAAGAGAAAAAAAACCAAAACAGAAAAAAGGGTAGCAACAATACAGAATTCTAAAAGAAAGAAAGAAAAAGGAGAATGAGAAAAAGCCCCACTAAGAAATCAGTAATTTATAAATTACGTACTGTCATCCTGGATGTAGTTGTTCAAGTTACAAAGTTAAAGGGTACATAGTAAATATTCAAA
>PVLA01013679.1:0-35394 GCA_004027455.1 Hydrochoerus hydrochaeris | reverse complement strand
AATGGCCATACTCCCAAAACTGTTATACAGATTTAATGCAATCCCAATCAAAATAGCATTGACATACCTCACAGATCTAGAGAAAACACTACTAAAATTCTTTTGGAAACAGAAGAAACCTAGAATAGCAAAGGCAATTCTAGGCAACAAAAGCAAGGCAGGAGGCATCTCAACTCCTGACTTGAAACAGTACTATAACACCACAGTGATCAAATCAGCTTGGTACTGGCAAAGAAACAGACCTGAGGATCAATGGAACAGATTAGAAGATGCAAGCACAACTACAAAGACACTCAGCCACCTGATATTTGACAAATGGGCTAAATATGTCCACTGGAAGAAGGATAGTTTCTTTAATAAATGGTGTTGGAAAAATTGGCTTTCTATATGCCGAAGACTGAAACTATATCCATGCATATCACCATGCACAAAACTAAAGTCTAAATGGATCAAAGACCTCAATATTAAAACAGAAGCACTAAATCTACTGGAAGACAAGGTAGGTAGAAATCTTGGAGACATAGGGGTAGGCAGAGAATTCATGAACCAAATGCAAACTGCACGGGAAACACTTCAAAGAAAATCACCAACAGAGTGAAAAGAAAACCCACAGTATGGTAAAAATTTAACCAGCAACCCCTCAGACAAAGGACTTGTGTCCAGAATATATAAAGAATTGAAAAACATCAAGCCCCCCAAATTCAAAGACCCTCTCCAAAAATGGGCATCTGAGATGAACACATAGTTCTCAGAGAAAGACAAATGGCAAATAAATACATGAAGAAATGTTCACCATCACAGGTCATTCGAGAAATGCAAATTAAAACAGCATTGAGATTCCACCTCACTCCAGAAAGAACAGCTGCCATCAAGAAATCAACTGATAACAAATGTTGGCGAGGCTACAGGGAAAAAGGAACACTGCTGCACTGTTGGTGGGAACGTAGACTGGCACAACCATTATGGAAATCCATATGGAGAATTCTCAGAAGACTAGGATTGGAAGCCCCATTCAATCCAGCAATCCCCCTCCTGGGTATTTTCCCAGAAAAACTGAAAAGTTCATATCTCAGTGATATATGTGCACCCATGTTCATAGTGGCACAATTTGTGATAGCTAAATTCTGGAAACAACCAAGATGCCCATCAACTGCAGAGTGGATGAAAAAGATGTGGCATTTTTATACAATGGAATATTACTCAGCTATAAAAAAGGATGATCTTGAGGCCTTCATAGGCAAATGGAGACAACTTGAGACTATCCTCATTAGTGAAATAAATAAGAATCATATTTATAAATGTCATATTGTGTCTCTAGTGTAAAAAGTAAATAAGAACTACATGAGTAATAAAACCAAAATGAGTAATTGCTACTGTAAAAAAGAGAGGAAAAGAAAGTGCTCTAAGGGATATAACTGCATGTATGTTTGAGTGTGTAAAATAGATGACCATATTGCTGAATCTTTGTTGGATCTTTGAGCAGAACTGTTTGTAATCTGACTGTTTGAATATTTACTATGTACCCTTTAACTTTGTAACTTGAAGAACTACATCCAGGATGACAGTACATAATTTATAAATTACTGATTTCTTAGTGGGGCTTTTTCTCATTCTCCTTTTTCTTTCTTTCTTTTAGAGTTCTGTATTGTTGCTACCCTTTTTTCTGTTTTTTTTTCTTTTCTTTAAATAAAATTTTAAAAATGTATAATTGCTATTGTAAAAAAAGAGGAAATAGGAAGCGCTATAAAAGATATAGTTGCATGTATGTTTAGATGTGTGGGATTGATGACCCTATATCTAGGTTCTTGTTGGATTGTTGAACAGATCTGTTTGCACTCTCACTGCTTTAGTGGCCACTTTGTGTGCTTTAATTCTGTAACTTGAATAACTATTTCTAAAAGAACAATATGTAATGTATCAACTAGTGATTTCTTACTGTTTATCTTCTTTTCTTGAAATTCTGTAATATTTCTATCTTTTTCCTGTTTTTTTTTCTCTGTAAATAAAAAAAAAATTTAAAATGTATCTGAAAGCTGGAGTCAGTATTTGAACAAAAGCACAGATTCCAGATTCACACATGGCAGTAATGAGCACTATATTTAGCGTTTTGCCCACTGGGATGCTTTCAAAATCCTAAAATGCTCCAGTATAAAAATTTGAACTTGTCACTATCAATAAAGTAAAAATACAACTCAAAGAAGTGGAATATTTATACTTTATATATCTGAAAAGGGATTTCTTTCTAGAATATAGAAATAACACATGCAATGCAATAATGATGCCATTTTTAAAATGAGCCAAGACACTTTTCCAAAACGATATACACAAAGGACAATGGGCATAAGAAAAGATGTTCAACATCATTAGTCATTAGGGATATGAAAACCAAAACCATAATGAGATACTTCATAGTTGCTAGAATAGGTGCCAAAAAAGGGCAGAGAAGAGTAAGTGCTGACAGGATTGTGGAAAAACTGCAAAGTTTGTGCACTGCTCATGAGATTGTACACAAGGTAGCCACTGTGGAAAGCAGTCTAGTGATCTGTCATACTGTTAAAATGAAGTTGCTATAGGATTCACAAATGGTACTCTCAGACAACTATCCAAGAGAAATAAAAACATAGGCCTATGCAAAAGGTTCCCCAGTATTTAGGTAAGTATTACTGATTATAGCCAAAAAGTAGAAACAATCCAATTTCCATTATCTGATAAATGGGACAGACAAAATATGATATACTCATGTAATGAATGGGACAGCATGTGTCAACAAAAGGAATAAAAGGTACTAATATATGCTGCAACAGGGATGAATTTGGAAAATATAGTGCAAGTGAAATAAATCACAAAATATCAGACATTGTGTGGTCACACTCATATGAACTATCCAGAATAGGTAAATTCATAGAGACAAAGTAAATTAGTAGTTGCCAAGAATGGAAGACAACCATTCTTGTTGATACCAGATACCAGATGGCAGTTAATAGGAAAAAGTTTCTAATATTATTGAGGAGGTAGTTAAACAAATGCAAAAATATACTAAAACTCTCTGAATTGAACTCTTTAAATTTGTGAATTTTATGATATATAAATTATCTCACCATAAAGCAATTTAAAATTATTGAATTATCTTTAAATTTTTATGAAAATTGCTCATAAAGCTATCTTATTTCTCATTTTCACTATCCCTTTAACTTTTGCACATTATTCATAAAATGGCTGTTACGGCTTATATCCAGGTGTCTCCCGAAGCCTCATGCAGCCATAGGGGATGCTTTTCAGAGGTGACTGGGTCTAGAGTGAGTGTTGATGGGATCAAGGATTTAATTAAGGGTGTAAGTGCTACTTGCTCTAAGGGAGGGTAGCCTGGATAAAATATAAGAGACAGAAAGGGCCTGTTGCTTTTCTTTTTTGTTATTTGTCACTTGCTGCCTTCTGCCTGCTTACTCTGTGTTGCCCTTCTGCCATGCCACCCTGTCTTGGAGCCAGCTACAGACTACAGACTGAAACATCTAAAAACTGGGAGCCAAATAAACCTCTCCTTAATTTTGGGTGTAGGGTATTTTGTATCAGGAGAAAAGTAACTAAGACAATAGCTCAACAATATTCATTAAAAACAAAGTCTTTTAGACCCAGATGGTAAACGGAAACAGCTGTTTTATTTTGTGGGTTAACTGGTCTTGACTAAGACATTTAGAGTATCAGTATTTTTTGAGTATTATGAAGTAAGTTACTATTAACATTTTTATTTATGCATCTTGTCACATCCTTTTCTTAAGAAATATTCCCAAAGTTGAAATTCTCAGTAAAAAAGTATTTCTCTAGAGAGACTGTACCAATTTACATCTCCAAAAACAATGTTCAAGAGGAAAGCATCAGTTTTAAGTTGATATATACATGGTTTCATGGCTTATTGCAAAACAAAAGGCAAAAAACAAACTATTACCATAAAACAACAACAAAAATGTAAGCAATAATTTTTAAAAAATCTTTCATATATATTAGACTGATCATTTCACCAAGGCTTTAACTAACAAGAAACAGAGTCTCTTTTTACATTTCCCAGTTGCAGGTTTTGCAATTCAGAGCATTTCTAATTCTCTCAGAATTAACTTCTCACTAATAAAATTATATTTATATGTAGAATGTAATTACAACATTTTTCTTTGTATGATTTTAAAAGTACATATTTATAGCTCAATTTGTTAAGAGAGCACAGAAACCTGTTGCCTCCAGTAGTAATAACCATATGCACTGACCAAACTTTTGTTTCTAAATATCACCTAAATATCGCCCTTTGATAAAAGGAACCAGGGTTCTTTGGAGAACTAGAGAAAATAAGCGTAAGAAAATTGTTCAGACTTGAAAATCACAAAGATGTCCTTCAGTAGATAAATGAATAAGGAGTGTTATATGGATAACAGAATATTATTCACTGCTAAAAAGAAGTGAGCTATCAAGTCAGCAAAAAACACAGAGAAACTTCAAATGAATATAAGTACACAAAATAAGCCAATGTGAAAAGGCTACACACAATGTGATTCCAACAAGACATTAGAGAAAAGGCAAACTATGGAGACACCAAATGATCAGTGGTTTCCAGGGATTAGTAGTGACTAGATGGAACAGAGAGGACTGTAACAGCAGGAAACTGTTCTGTGTGATGCTGCAGTGTTGAACACATATCATTATGCATTTGCCAAAATATACAGCATGTTTAAGATGAATGAACACTAATGTGAACTACAGACTTAGGGTGATAATGGTGTGTCAACAAAGAAGGAAAGGTAGGGAGAGAGGGAGAAAGAAATGGAATGGAATGGAAAGGAAAGGAAAGGAAAAGAAAAGAAAAGAAAGGAAATTGAGAGAGAAAAGAAAAGGAAGGTCAGGAAAGAAAAGGAAAATACAGGTAGTAAACAGAACCTATAAATAAATCCAAAAAAAACTGGACCATGCTGTTGTACCAGAGAGAAGGAAGTGTAGGACAGGGCATATCAAAGAGAAAAGAATCTGCACGAATATGTAGTAACTAAAACTAAACTAGTTTAAGCAACAAAGTAAATAACAGTTCTAAATGATAACTCAACTGCAAAGTAACTTTCCATTCTAATGTAAATGACTAAATGAATAAAGGTTCATAAAGAATTTCAAATATTTCCTCTAAGTGGCCGTTAATTTAATCTCCCTCCCCAAATCGCACTCCAGGTTAAGAGTAGACTAGACTTAGTGATGCACTTCCAAAGAACAGATTAGGGAAAGGGAACAACATGTTCAGGGTAGACACTTAACACTACTTTATCCAAGTAATGCAGTTAAGGTACTATATGGGTGTCATCACATAATTCCTGATACACAAGGAGCACTTTGCCTCTGTGATATTCTTCCCAAAACTCATAAAACCTCAATTTAATCATGAGAAAAACATCAGACAAAACCAGATTAGGGAATATTCTACATGTCATCAAAGAGAAAGACTGAGAAAGTATCAATGACTGCAGGAGACCTGGGAAACATGACAACTAAAGTTTTACATGGTACCATGAACTGACTCCTAGGAAAGAAAGGAAATATTAATAGAAAAACTAGTGAAATCCAAATAAAGTCTGGAATTTAAAGTTATATACTAATATTAGACTCTTAAGCTTTGACATGGTAATGGAAGATGTTAAAAAAGGGAGGAAACTGGATAGAGGATATTTAAAAACTGAGTACTATCTTTATAGCTATTCTTTAACAAAATTATTCCAAAACAGAATAAAAAAAACACCTTTAAAATGGAGCAATAAACTCACTAAACTAACATAGACAACTTTTTGGAAAATGCTAACCTTCTAAATTTAACTCCCACTTATGCCATTTAAGGTCCTTTAAATAAAATTAAAAAACAAAGCTGAGGGAAAGAAGACTAACAATTTCTTATTGGAGATTAAATTATGCATTAACCAGAAACATGATGTACTGCATATTAATCGTCCTAGAACTATGCATGTTAAAATAGGAACATTTGACTGACATTATTAAAAGTACTTCATTAACACATTATAAATATAAAACAATATTCCATCAATTTAATCCTCTATCAAGTTTCACTGTACAGTGTGTTCTGTGGTACACTGCACATTACTGGGAAAAAAGCATGTTTAATATATTAGTGATATTATAATACAGAAACAAATATTTGGTAGATTTATATCTTACCCATATTATGACACTCCTGATAGGGAGACCCCTTGACAAACACTGAAAAGTTGTTAAGAAGGACAGCTTTAAAAAGGTGATGTCCTGTCAATAAAAAACGGGGACTCAGACCCTTTCAAAAGTTACTTTATTACTTAAGGGAATATATTTGGTCATTATGCTATTTGCTATTGAACTAAATTTCCCAGACTGAATTTACATGCTAATTTGTAGGTTTGGGGCCAGTAGAGTTGCAAATAATTTCCTTCAGAGAAAAGATACAATCCCAAAGGTATAGACCAGTTTGTAACTAACACAGAGATCTTATTCTATAAATTGTTACATTACCTATGAATACAGGGTTCCTCAGAACTCTGAAATACACTCTTTGTCTTGTTCCTGCAGTAATTAATGAATTGGATAAAATCTTTGGTACATATTTACATATATTTTTATGAGTGGTAGCTTTCATTTTTTAAAATTATACTTTCATACAAACTTAACCATGACATGCCTAACACGGCCTTACCCACAGCCAGCTCTACAAATCCTAAAGTATCACAGAGTTATGACAGTTTGGCCACATACTATTCTTGATTATACTGTCAATTACTACCAAAGGAACTATTAAATAACATATTTCTGTCTCAAATTGGAAAATAATCTAAGTATATGTTATTTTCAAGGCCATTTTTATTATCTCTTTATTGCACCATTGGTTTTTCATCCTGCCAAAAAATATGTACATGAATAAACATGCAATTTATTCTATTGCTTTTCTTGAGTTTTTTTATATCTGCATACTTTAAGAATAATAGGGGATAATACAGATTTCTTTCTTTTCATTCAGACTATTTTCTGAGAGATTTTTAAAGTCCCAATTCCTATATGAGACAATAAAGACATACAAAGGAAATTTAGTACTTATTGGGTCAGCATTGAGAAATTACCTACAGAAAAACACAGAATGTAAGATTTATACAGGATGAAAGCTTCTTGTTCAATCCGATTTAAGGAAAAGGAATACAGTAACTTTTCAGAGGGCTAACAGTGGCTAAAATTCATTTGTTCTTAAATGACTTGCCCCTGTATCTCACAACATATCTATGGGTAAAACGTTCTAGGTACTTTTCTTAATTCTTCAGTGACATGACCTGGGCCCAGGTATAAAGTAGGAAAGTAAGAATAATTAGTTAAAAAAAAAAAAAAAAGTTTATTTTTTAGTTTATTTTTAATTGTTTTTAAACTAAATTGGTTTTTCAGACTAATGTAATTTTTTTTTAAATTAGAAAATTGGACATTTTCAAATTGTCAATTTAAGTATATATTTAATAAATTCAAGCAGACTAATGATAAAGGTAATTTTTTGCTTTGAATATTAAAAAGGAAGCACTGGGCTGGGCACATCGCTCAGTGACATGGCACCTGCCTGGCAAGTGCAAGGTCATGAGTTCGATCCCTCATACCAAAAATAAATACATAAATAAATAAATACATATTTTTTTTTTAAAAAGGAAGCACTATTTCCCTTTCACCCAAACTATAATTAGCCTACGTAAAAGAGAAAAGAAAATTCAGTACCCTGACATCACTTCTAGATGAAGTTGTCCTGAGACAGTTAAGAATGCTGGAACATTGAAGAAATTCTCCTCAGGTATCTTTGTTTTCCCTGAAGGCTGCAAATGAAAAACACAAATCACAAAAAGTTATTATGTATTTTGCTTTGTTTTTCGCATTCACACAGGTGCCACAACTAAAATTACAGTGCAATTAAAACCTATGTGAGAATTGTTCATTCTCATGAAAACAAAGCAGTTCTTAGCATACCTAAAAGAGAAAATATCTCCTTAGGAAGTTTGCTCCATAGTTTCAAAACATACAATAACCAAAAAGAAGCACTTTGTCATAAAATGTACTTTTTTTTTTTTTGGAACCAGGAGCTGAACTCAGGACCTCACTCTTGCCAGGCAGACACCATGCTCCTGAGCTGTACCTCTGGCCCCTAAAATGTACTTCTGAAAAAGTAATTCTGATTAAAGGACAAAGCAAGGCAAGAATTTAAAATAGTAAATGTGAATAATTACATAATTTCTCCCACTTCTGGCCCGCAATTGAGGCTTTTCTCAAGGTAAAAGCCCCTGGTACCAGGTGTGGTGGTGCATGCCTATAATCCCAGCACTTGGGAAGCTGAGCAGGAAGACTGCCATGAATTCAAAGTTAATCTGGACTACAGATACAGCCTGTCAAGAAAAGAAAAGAAAAGAAAAGAAAAGAAAAGAAAAGAAAAGAAAAGAAAAGAAAAGAAAAGAAAAGAACAGGCCTCTGAAACAAGTGTTGTATTATTAAAATATTAAGTATTTAATATAGATTTTATAAACACATTATACACTTTCATCCCTCTGTATACAAAGGTCCTGCATCTGCAAATTCAACCAATCTCAGACTGAAACTACTAAAAAAATTTCCATTCATACTGAACACACTTTTTCCCTTGTCATCATCTCCCAAATAATACAGCCTAAGAACTATTTACATAGCATTTACATTGTGTTAGGTATTGTAAATCAATTAGAGATTACTCAAAGTATAATGGAGGATGTACATAAGTTATATGCAAATACTACACTTTTATATGAGACTTGCACACATCTGCAGATTTTAACATTCTTCAAGGTTTTGGAATCAATCTCTCACAGATACGTAAGGGTAGTTATATTTAACTTTAACCGCAATTATGAGGTAGAAAGGATAGGACCCCATTTTTAAGAGACATTTATAGAGTTACAGTATAGATAAGATTATGCCATTTGAAACAAGTAAAAATGCCAGTTAACATTTATAAGAAGTGAGCTTAAGAAAGCTATTTGGAGGCCAAACATAGCAAACAATATAGCTTTTTCAAGTCCAAATCAAGTTATGACTTTTATTCCCATTCCTTTGGAAAGAAACTAAATTACCTATTCTTGTATTTCAAGCTATGCATTTATCTGAAAATGTTTAGTTCAATAGTGCAGTTAGCATAAAAGCAAAAAGCCAATTTTATATATGAAGCAGATGATATAAGTCTTTTTAACAGACTTAGTTTCAAACATTAACTTATGGAAATGAAATGAAGGTACATTAAATTTCACTGGTTGTTCTAATGATACTTCATATCACATATAGTTTTATGTGGATACATAAGAAACTACTAATTAAAAATTTTTTAAATTGCCTATTATTTATCCAAATATACTTTGATACTGGCCTTAAAGATTATATGAATCCATTAAAAAAAATCTCTTTCAGCTGGAGGTGTTGCTTTGGGTAGAGTGTTTGCCTAGCACATGTAAGGAGCTGGGTTCAATCAACAGCACCACACACACACACACACACACACGCAAATCCATCTTTATAATTACCAAGGATATTGTTTCCAAGAGTTTATGTGTTCAAAATTTAAATATCTGATCTGATATGTTAACATTTCAAAGTAAAAGTGAAGTTCTATGACATTTCTTTTTAACTTTTAATTTTTTATTGGTATACATTTGTGACACATAAAAATAAAATTCATTTTGGGCAATGTATATACATATACACAGAAAATGTTTTAGTATAATTGTACAGTTAGTATAAAAGCACAGTGTGTATATATGCAAGTATACAGACATATCTGATCATTTTTGATTCCCCTTACCTCCATCTTCCCCAATCCTCTTTCCTATCTCCAAAAAGTCAGCATCTTGTTTTCTACCATCTGTCCTTTATTTTATTCTTTAACTTATTCATATTTTGGGCTTCTCATATGAGAGAAACCATGAGATATTCAGCCTTGTCTGACTTATTTCATTTCACATTATCATCTCCAGATCTATCCATTTTCCTACAAATCACTCAAATTCATCCTTATTTATCTCCATGTGTAAAGAGTTCTCCATGTACCACATTTTCTTTGTCTGTTGATGTAAGTCCAGGTTGTTTCATAGTTTAGCTATTACGAATTGTGCTGCTGTAAACATGAGTGTATGTAAACATGAGTGTATGTATGTACCACTATAGTACAATGTCTTTTTAACTTTTTGCAGAAAAAAATCCAGGAGAAGTAGAGCTGAGTTAAAAGAAATTTCCATATTTGGTTTTTTAAAAGGAATCTCCATGTTGATTCCTATGGTGGTTGTATTAGTTTGCACTGCCATCAACAATGCAGAAGGGTCCCCTTCCCCCATGGCCTCACCTGCATTTGTTGCTTTTTGTGTTCTTAAGGATAGCCATCTTGGCTGGAGTGAGATGGAATCTCAGGCTTGTTTTGGTTTGCGTTTCTCTAATGGCTGAAAATGCTAGACACTTTTTTCATGTGTTTATTGGCCAATTGTATTTCTTGTTCTGAAAAGTGTCTATTCAGTTCATTTGCCCTTTTTTTCTTTTGATTGGGCCATTTGGTTTTTGGACACTAGTCTTTTGATTTCTAGATATTAGTCCTCTTATCAGAAGAACAACTGGCAAACTTTTTTCCCATTCTGTAGGTTGTCTCCTCACCCCACTGATTCTTTGCTTTGCTGTGCAGGATCTTTTAAATTTGATGTAGTCCCATTTTTTGATTCTTGGTGTTATTTCTTGTGCTACTAGAATTCTATTCAGGAAGTCTTTGCCTACCCCTATGCCTTCAAGTGTTTCCTCTATTTTGTCTTCTAGCAGTTTCAGTCTGTTTTTACATCTAGCCTTTGATCCATTTGATGGCAGTACAGGGTGAGAGACATGGGACTAGTTTCACTCCTCTGTATGTGGATGGCCAATTTTTCTATGGCCATTTGCTAAAGACGCTTTTCCCCAGCATATATTTTAAGCTCTCTTTTCAAGGATCAGATGACTAAAGATGTATGGGGGTTGTTTCTGTCTTCTGTATTATTTCTTCACTATTCAAATGAAGAATTGTTTTTTCCAAAAGAGCCAACAAGTTTGTAAGACTACCATGCTTTTTCTTTTCCTTCACATTTTAGTCTATAACTTACATGGTTTTTTTATTTCAACTTTACTTAAAATGAACTCTACTATTCCTGCTATATTTAAAAGGTCTGGCCTTTATGACTAGATTTTAATTTTTCATGTATAAGCACTTAAACAAATGACTTCTGGTCTTGCATCTATGTAACTGAGTGCCAATACAATGCTATTTCATTATGCCTTCCATTGCTATATGTAAGCATTTAGAGACTGAAATTCATATTACTTTATTATAAATTTATTTTATTTCTACTTTATACTGCAGTTAATCATTATATTGGTTTAAAATTTTTCTGTATTATTTTATCATCCATCTATAAACTTTATAATCTGGATGAAAGGTTTCTGCCCTAATATAAATTACTGAATGTTATGGTGGTGTTCTAACATGGCAGAAGGTCAAAGCAAAAATTTCTGATGACCACTTCCTCCTCCTTCTCCCTTCAGCCCTGATTGCAACTTCCTCTTTCCTTTCCCACATGGGTGAAGAAAATTCCAGTCAGTTCCTCAGGCTTCATCAACACCTACCCTAAACTCTGCCTCTGGCCAGAGGTCATATAACCTTCGGCCTCCTTTGTATCCAGCCAGAGAAGGAGCCCAACTCCACTGCTCTGTGTCCTCAATAAAGGTCTCTTTTTCTCTCTTTTCTTTTTTTTGCCTCTATTATACAGGAAAACCGAACACTGAAAAACTCATTGTAAAATATTTTAAAAAGTAATTACTAAGATGGATGTCAACAAATCTTGTTGGAGACCACAAATTATAAATTGAGGTTAGGGTCCTTTGAGGCAGTGCTTGCCCTGCCTTGGGGGTCAACTGAAATGCTGAAACTCCTGTTTTCTCTCAGCTATTATGGTTGAGGCCTCAAAGGCCCCTGGTGTTCACAGGGCAAGAGATCTGCTGAGGACAGTACAGGAAGGGCAACTACCCAGGTGTGCTCAAGGGTCTTAACTTGTTTCTTTTATGATGATAAACTTGCTCTTCTACTTCTCTGCTCCCTCTCCAGGAAAAGTATACTACTCCTTCTCTGGCATCAGGCTACTGTAATCACCACTGCTGTTCTCTGATGCCCCTTACGTGCCTATGTGCTTAATAAATAGTGGCAAGCTTGGAGAGTCTTTCTCTTTTGCCCATCCTGCGGCACTGACCTCCCAGCCTGCTATGTGCATTCCTAATACGGTCCTGTCTTGTATTTCATCCTTTACCATAACCCATATACAGGCAGCTGGGGATCTTGGATAGGTCTTCAGCAAAATCTGATAAGGAAATCTCCAAGCCCACTCCTACTTCAGAAAAACCAAAGATGATTTAAAAATGAGAACTCTGAAAAACTGTCAAAGATGTACAACAACTAAGTGAACTTAAAATCAAGAAAAAGGTATCTTAAAGATGGTAGACTTACCCAACAACAGATAGCACTTTTTAAATGTGGATCATTCTCCAAAATAGACCAAATACTGAGTCATAAAATAAATCTCAAAAAATTTTACAACACTGAAATAATATTTTATAGTTATGTTTAGATGTCTCCCCAAGGCCTCATGTGGTCATAGGTGGAGCTTTTTCAGATGTGGCTGGATCTAGAGTATGTGACACTGGAATTGATATGGTGCAATGCTAGGATCAAGATCACTAGGGTTACGTGTGTGAGTGCTTCCTGTCCTAAGTAGCCTGGATAAGATATAGGGGATAGAAAGAGCTGTGGTCTTCCCTTGTTTGTTTTTTTGTTTTGCTACCCCTTGCCCACCATGAATTGTTTCTCCTTTATAATGCCTGTCTGCCATGCCACCCTGCCTTAGAGCCCGCTGACTGATGGGTTCTGCTCATATGGGACTCTACCATACTTAACCTGGTACCTGACCAACATGGCTCTCGGCCCTAGAACCACAGTGTGTACCCCTCCAATACTAACTTCCATGGTCTTCTTCTAAACTCAAAATAAAATTTCTGCTCCTCTTTTGAGCGCACCAAAGATTCTGAAAACCTCTCCCAACACCATGATCTGTTCTCCGCCCCTAGCCCAACTCCAAAAAAGCCATTCCCTAGCTTCCCTGTTTGAGGGTCCTCACAGTCTCCAGCAACCCTCCCATGCTGGCAGTAAAGGCTCTTTCTTATCTTTGTCTTTGCCTCTCAATTGCTACAAAAAACCCAACACTGATTATGCACTGAAACCTCTATACACTGTGAGCTAAATAAACATTTCCCCTTTTTGTATTTTGTTTCAGCGGCCCGAGAAAAGTAATTAATACATATAAAATATCTTCTCTGATTACAGTGCAATCAAATTAAAAATATAAAACAGTATATTGAGGGAGTTTGGTGGTTCCTGAAAAAGTTAAAATATAATTAGTATGAAGTAGTAATTCTTTTCCTAGATACATATCAAAAAGCATTAAAATAAAATTTTAAAAGGAATATGCACAAATGTTCACAACACCACTAGCAAAAACTAATATGTGGAAACAACTCAAATATCCATCAATGGAAAAATGTATAAACAAAATGTGATTTACACACAATATTATAAGGAACAGATACACTTATATTGTTTAAATTAAATATATTTATATATACTAAAACATGGATGAACCTTAAAACTATTATACCAAGTACAAGAGCTTGAGACATGATTTAAATTTCTCAATGGAAAGAGCATGGAAAAAAACCTTCCGTATATTCATGTTAACCAAATATTAAAACATGGTAGAGTCTTAAAAATAGTGTGACAGAGGTTCACAGATAAACCTGTGCAATAGGTTTGCACAGAAATAAATGCATGTTCACAGGGAAATATGAAAGTATTATTACCTCAAATCAGGAGGCATGAATGTAATCTTTCAAAAGTAGTGCTAGGTCAGCAAGATAGCCATATACAGATATTCCATGTACAATGACCTACCTGTGTAACAACTGTTCTGGCTAATGACCAAAGTACACTGTTCAGACTTACACCCCATATTCAGAGTTACAGTGCAGCTATCTGAGCAGCAGTGTGGCTTTATGTTAGCTACTTCTACAGAATAGTACTGTAATTTTTGATGATTGTACTGTATAGCACAGTATTGCAGTTTCATGTTGTTATAGATTATAGTTCTGCATGTAAAAGTTATGCAAACAGAAGCAGTTATCAGGTTGGAATTTCCTTTGACCCATTTCTTTGTTCTGTGTATTGTATTGTGCCTACTATTTGCAATCCCTCATTTAGTAACCAATTCTTTAAAGGTCCCAGACTCAGGACCTAAACTTGGTTGTAAAATGAGGACTGTCTAACTGAATCACCTAGAAATAACTTGCAGAATTTTTTATTTACATGATGGTGGATTTACATTGAACTTATACTTGACACATAGTGGTCATTATGTAAATATTTATATTGTTTTTAATATGCAATAATGATAATATATCATGTAGTTTGTTCTGTTTTTTCCCCCCGCACCCCCCCAATTAACTGTTGTGGTAGGTTAAACTATTGTCTTTAGTTGTGACAAATATTCAATGATATGTGTCTGCTACATTTTACTCATTGTTTAGTACAAAATCTTAGGTAATTTTATTCTATTTTACACCCCGAAAAAATTATTGTTAATAGTCTTATACATATACCTTAATGGATCTGTGTAAAAATTTCTTTAAAATATACATCCTAGGTACAGGGTGTACACATTCTTAAATTTCCTAGATTAACAGTATCATTTTATATTTATATTCTACCAACATTTCCTGCAGGGTTGTGCTCCCTATGAATTAGTTTTCTATTGTTTTGCAACAAATTACTATACATTTAGTGGCTTAAAATAACACTAATTTATTGGCTCACAGTTCTCTAGGTCAAAAGTCCAGAAGGACATGGCGAGGATCTCATGTTACAAGGCTGAACTAAAGAGGTCAGTCAGCTGCCTTCTCATCTATCTACACCTTGAGGTTTTCCTTTAGACTGTCTTCTACTAACAGAATTCTAAGGTTTTTTGGAGTTGTAGGCCTGAACCTATTTTCTTGGTGGCAGCTGGTCAGTTCCTACAGACTTCTCTCAGGGCCTTTTCAAGTAGAATCATCTTGCAAACTTTAGACTTTTGCATCCAGCAGCAGAAAACTTTATACTTTTAAAGGGCTCATCAGTATCCATATGGCTAATCTTTGCATCTTGAGGTCATCTAAGAACAGTGAATACTCCAAGTTTCTTTGTAATATTTTGGTGTACCAAGAAATTCTGCCTCATAGGTTCCTGAAAATACTAACTGCTGCTTATCTTAATGGCTGAGGATTGGAGTGGATAAGCCATATGATCCAGAGAAAACGACTTACAAGTAGTATGCTGCTCAAACATACTGAAAAGCCAGTCAATAATACTAGATAGCTAACAGAATGCCCAAAATTCAGAATGCTGACAATGACAAATGCTGGCAAGATGTGAAGCAGCAGGAATTTTCATCGGCTCTTGGTGGGAATGCAAAATGGTACAGTCACTCTGTAATACACTTAGCAGTTTCTTAACAAAACTAAACATACTCTTCCTGTATGAATCTGGTTATGCTTTTTGGTATTCTCCAAAAAGTGCAGAAAAATTATGTATACATACACACACACACACACACACACACACACACGCAGAGTACATAGATGTTTATAGAAGCATTATTTTTAATTGTGCAAACTTGGAAGCAACCAAGAAGTCCTATGAACTAGGAAGAATATTCCAGAAAACCAGTGAAGAGATCAAAGGTCAGAAGAGGGTTCATTATTAGAGGAGTATAAGCAGGTTCTGTAGCTTGAGGAGATCAGGTAACAGAGTGTTAGAAGATGACGATGATGTTAGGAAAGCAAGAGTTATATGATTTCAAGGCCTTTATTAATCGCAAGAGGCTAAATTTTATCCTAAGAACACAAACCAACTACTGAAATGTTTTAAGTGGGGTTGTAACATGATGTTTATTAAGGACTATTCTAGGGTCTAAGTGAAGAATAGATAACATGGGGGCAGGAATATAAGTGGGGAGACCAGAAGGCAATAAAAGAGCACCTTGAATTAGACTGGTAATACTGGGACAAGAGAGAAATGGAGAGAAAGGATTTATTGAAGGTAATTGATAAAATTTACTGATAAAGGATGTCTGGATTTGGGGAGACAGGAAAAGTATGGATTGTCTTACTTCTAGGGTTTTTTTTAAACTTAAGCAAACAGATGGATAGCAATTTTTACTGAGATGGAAAAAACTGTAAGAGGAAGAGGTTTTGGAGAAAAGAAACCAAGAGTTTTATTTAATACATATTATTTTTGAGTTTGTACAAGACTTCAAAGAAAAAAAGCTAAGTAGCCAGTTGCTTTGACAAATGTGGAGCTCATAAACAGAGGATAGGGGCTGAAGAAAAGAGGGTTGGTAACTATCATTATGTAGCTGGCACATAAAGCTTTGGAACTAGATAAAAGTCACCAGGAGCAGGATTGTAGATTAGTGCTTCTCACTGATGATAATATTCCCTAAAAAATATTTTAGGAATTTCTGTTTAGTGAGCACATGGCAAAGATGTCTTGCAATATGTTCAAACTCCAGTATAAGAAAGATTTTTTTCTGCAATCATCACATAAGTTATCAGTGTATGACCCAAACTATACCCCTCATACATAAAGTTCTGGAACTGCACCCAAGACTTCATACATGGTAGGCAAGTGCTGTACCAGTTAAGTTACATCTGCAGCCTTTCTTATAATTTTTAATTTTAAGACAAGGTCTCATCAAGTTGCCCAAGCTGGTCTTGAACTCATGTACCTTTGGCTGCCACCTCCTAAGTAGCTAAGATTACAGGTTTGTGCTATTATGCTTGGTTCCAACAAAGTAGATTTGAGCCACCTAATAAAAAGTCATTACTTTTATCTATTTTACACATTGCATTTCAGCACAAGATTTTGTATGCACAAGACTTTTGGATAAAACCCTTTCAGACCAATGTAATAAATTTTCAAAGTCTCTCCTTTCTCAAAATATGACACAATTAACTTTTCCCTGATCACACAACATTTATTAGAGCAAAACAATTTAACTCTGCCTTTGTCTGTCACATGGAAGGGAAAAAACTTTGCTAGGTTATTTTGCCATCAGAAGACGGAAAATAGCACAGCCTAAAAGGGAAAACCAAAAACAGTCAGCAAATTTCAAGTGTGTGTGGCACTGTGCAAGAAAATATTAAACAAATATTTTGAACTGCCTTACAGTTATCTATTTGCATAGCAGAACAAATATAGCTGAATTGTTTTATGATCTCAAGGGAATAAAGTAGAAAAATCCACACAAATCTGACTATCTCCACTTAAGGAGAGAGCAAGCAGCAGTAGTGACACAGGAAAGAAATATAATGAACGATGGAAAATTGACTTGACTTCAATAATCACCAAAGCATTCACACCCTATTTCATCTACTTTTGCTTTTTCCACCTTTTACTTTACCTCCTTACCCCACTTTCCCCCCAATTCTATTTATTCATAATTTCAAAGAAGAAAAATTGAGAACAGAATGCATAAGTCAGAACCATGCCACAGAAACTTACAAGCTTTAAAATCAAGATAGGATGTTCCTGTCCTATTTGTCACAAAGGAAAAGGAGAATATTCACTATGTGTATGCTTTACATGACTAGTGAACATCCTATTTTTTTTTTACTTTATTCAAAATAAGGGATGACATGGAGGACAAATCCTTCATGATACAAATAGTAAAGAATCAAAGAAGCTTTGAATTAAGAGTTAAATGAGAAGACCTTAATTTACCTTTTTTTTTTGGTAAAAGAAGAACCTAAAACTTAAAAATGGTTAAGCATTAAGTGCTTAGACACAAGTTATACACAACTGGTCTATGGCAAGCGCAGTAGTAGAATGCAGGGGCCAGGGATATAGCTCAGTAGCACAGTACCTGCCTGGCAAGCATAAGGTCCTGAGTTTGATTCCTGGTACAAGAAAAAAAAGTAGTGGAGCTTCTAGCTCTACTACTTTATAGCAAGCTGCTCTCGTATTTTTTTCCTGTAGAGTGAGGTGACAGTCCTTGAAACAGCTTTAAAATATATACATATATATATTTTTTCCCCCAAAATATGTAATTCTGATCACATAAAACAAAATACAGGAACTAAATCTGTCATCCAATCTCCAATGATTAGTGATTTGGCAGTTTTATGTTCCTGGCCATGCCCTGTCTCAAATGGGGCTGGTATCATTGCTAAACTAATTGCTCCAGCATGTTGTTAGACTGCATCTCACATGTACAAACTAAAGTCTGAAGCAACAGACTCAATACACTGCTCCTACTGCTGGTTACCTTCAGGATTTTCTGATTATTAACAAGCCACCTGAAGGCCATTCACTGATCTAATACTTTGCAATAAATTCAGTTTATGTCCTTAAACTTTCCAATTGCTACAAATGTGTATCTTGGAGTACACTGAACTTCTAGAACAAAAATAGTATTTCTTAAAATAGGGGCCCATTTACATTCCAGAAGAGCCACTAACCAGAACACCCACTCTCATCCCTGAGAATGGTTTCATTCTGGCAATGATTTGCATCAGCAGGAAAGGCAGTTGTTAGCTCAGACTGTTTGTAAACTGTCTGCTTTATGCTGAGCCATCTGAGAGAGTCAGAGAACAAGCAAAAAGAAAAGTCTTGGGGTCTAAGATCAGAAGACAGAGCTAGGCAAAACCAAAGGTAAAAAAACAATGCTGGCTTTTTTTTTGTAGAAGGAAAACAATGTAAAGTTGAAAAAAACTAAATTTGTTTCCAATATGAAGGATAAAAGGCATCAAACATTTAACTGCTACTCAAAAATATTAATTCTGGCTACCAGACACAATAACAATGGAAAGTACACTGTCCCATTTTCCAGCCTTTCCCTTGAGGAGGGAAACCCGCTCGCTACTCTGTAGAGATAAGTTCCCAAATCACTTACCCACCCGAGAAATTTACTATCACTAAATATAGTAAGTGCTCAATAAATATTTATAGAAAAGGACACTAAGCATTCTGAATCCTTCCATCAAATTTCTTTTTATGAAAGCTAGTTCCTCATCTTCCACACCTTCTCAAAATATAAAAACTTCATCTTAATCAACAATTGCTAAAAGAATGTATTTTCTTGCAGCTGCTACATGAAGGAAAACAAACTACTGATACACAGAAGAGAAAGGTCTGGCTGCCCTTCATGCTGGCTGTGGTACTTAAGAGTAAGCCATTATAAGGAACACTGATACAAATTTTCACCAAAATTGCTATTCAAGAAATACTAACTTGAGATTAAAGTATCTCCTGTGCTCAATGGAATAGTTCCTACAAGGGTTGTATTCATAAAATAGCTAATTTTTAACAAAATTCCAGTCTTCCAAACAATAACTTGGCACTGGTCTTAAAATAAACAAATAGTCAAAAGGTTTGTATTTATGAAAGTAACTTTTTATTTATGATTACTTAATTGAATTTCAATGCCCAGCACAGAAACATGAAAATTCAATTAAAAAATAAAGGAGAATCCATTTTTCTACTTCAATTAGCAATGGAAACAACTATTCAGAGAAAAAATAATTCTCTCATTAAAATTCAAAATTTTCTCTGTAAAAGTAATCAGATCAGAAATAATGTCTCAGGTAAAAGAAGAAATCACAAACATAATGAAAGAATTGCTGAGCATACCTAAAGAAGATACAGATAAAAAAGAGCATATGAAAATGATGGAAACCTTGAATGAACAATATAGGAAGGAATTACAATGCATGAAGCAGATTCACAGAGATATCCAAGAAATTAAAAAGTCTATTGAAAGCTAGCAAAACCGCTTGAAAGAGACTAATGGTAGATTTTCAGACCTTAAAGACAGCCAGTGATCTCTTAAGATCTCTTAAAAATAACAAGGAACCAGGAAATAACAATTCAACAGCAGGTAGATGACACAGAGAAAAATAATTTAAGAATGACAAGTATCAGTGAAGAAGCAGGGGTCAACACAAATGAAATAAAGACTATTTACAGAATAGCAGAAAATTTCCCAAACATGGGAAAAGGATCTGGCATACAGATAAGTCAGGCATGTAGAACTCAAACTAGCCATAACCAAAATAAACCTACACCCTGACATGTAACAATCAAGATCCCGGAAATTCAGCACAAGAACAGAATATCAAATCTATTAGAGAAAAGAAATAGATCACCTATACAGGAAAACCTATCAGAATCACAACAGACTTCTCAACACAAACCATCAAGTCAAGAAGAGTTTGGAGTGAAGTGTTCAAATCCTGAAAGAAAACAACTTCCAACCTAGATTGATCTACCCTGCAAAACTATCTTTCAAAACTGATGGAAAAATAAGATAATTCCATGATAAGGAACAACTGAAGGAATTCATGACTTCCAAACCAACCCTACAGAGAATGCTAACGGATATTCTAGAGAGACATAAAATGACCATGGATCCAGGAGGTCAGAGGAGAGGAGAACTGCCACACAAAATAGGCAATTGAATGAAGAAGAAAAGTGGAGGGCCGACAGTAGCTATAAAGTAGAATAATCTCAAGGCTCTTTTAGGTAAGTGGATCATGCTCATGGGTAAAATGGTTTGGACTCATATGGATAAACACTGAGTTATCTCCCAGTACAAAAAACTGAAGGATCCAAAAAAGCACAATAGATATTATGAATGTGAGGGAAGGAAACACTTAAAAATGGAAAGTGGTAACCACTGTTAATTGCCTATTATCTTGTTTTGAATTCTTGTATTGTTTTCATAATTTTGTTAGGTTTGGTTTTATTCTGTGTTGTTTTGTTAGGGTTTACTGTGTCTGATGGTATGGGCAGCTATTTTGAAGATAACAGAATTTATTATGGTAATCATTGTTGTTTTCTTATTATCTTGTTTTGAAGTCCTATAATGCTTTCATTCTTTTGTCTTGGTTTTTATTTTGTTTTGTTTGATTTTATTATGTGTGATGGCATGGACAGCTATTTTGAAGAAAACATCACATGGTAGCCATTGCTGATTTGAAATCCTGTAATGTTTTAATTTTTTTGAAGAAAATGAGAGACATTATAGTAGGCTCTGTTCATTTCCTTGTTATATTATTTTGAGTCCTGCAATGCTTTTATTCTTTGTTTTGATTGGTTTTAGTATACTTTGTATTGTTTTATTTTATTATATATGAAAATATGGATAGCTATTTTGAGGAAAACAAGAGACAAGAATTATTTACTATGTCACCAAGCATCATCACCAATTGCAAACTGTTCGTATGTAAGTCACCAATACAATGGAACTAATTTATAACTGTCAAAGCCAGCAACTCTTCATAATTCTATATAAAACTATTTATATTCTAACTCATTATCTACATAATGAAATACACTAGTTAAAGTACTTCTTTGTATTAAGTTTGAAGCACTAGCTTTTTTTATTAAGCATATACAAATTTTTGTATGATCTACATTTCATTTTGGGAGACAAAAAGAATTACTACAATATATTTGTTATTTTTTAAAAAGTGGTGAATCTCATGAACATCACTGCCATATATAATCTGCCCCTGATCTCAATCTCATATGTTGCTTAATGACAGGAACAAGTTCTGAGAAATGTGTCCTTTGGCAATTTTGTTGTTGTGCAAACAATACAGATCACACTTGTACAAAGTCAGATAAAATACCTCTTTTTTTTTTTTTCAGCAGGGTCTCATTAAATTGTGCTGGCAGTCTCAAATTCCTAAGCTCAAGAGAACTTTCTGGAATTACAGGCATGTGTCACCATTTGTGGCTGAGCAGTCTCCTGATGCAATCAAGAAACATTTTAATTGTGAGCTGTATGAGGCTGCTACCAATGGAACATGACATGCACCTTACAACAAACTTTTATTTATAAGTAGATGGATGATACTCTAAAACAAAGATAAAAGACAGCATTGTAAATTCGTTACTGGTGCTCATAGGAGAACCTGCTGTTAGGAGGTGGGGTCTAGATGGAGGTAGAGCCTTTGGGGATGCTGTCTCTTCTTTGTTCTGCTTCCTGGCTGCCATAAAGTCAGCAGCTTTCTTCTGCTATGATGTTCCTGCCTTGGATTCAGCCAATCATAGACTAAATCTTCCGAAATCATGAGACAAAATAAACTTCTCCTCATTTAACTTGGTGTTGAGTATTTTATTCCAGCAATGGGAAAACTAACACAACTAGAAATAGTCATTTATTATTATTAGCAAGTATTATGTATTGTATATAGTTGTATGTGCTATACTTTTATACTACTGATAGCACAGTAGTTTTGTTATACCAGCATCACCATAAACATGCAAGTAACAGTATGTAACAGGAAGAAAGGAATTTTTTAACTCCAATATGACTTTATGGGACCACTGTCATATAGGCAGGCTCCTGTTAACTTGAGCATATGTGGCACAAGACTATACTCATGTGACATCAATTCCCAGTATTGTTTCTTTCTTTCACAATGCTCTGCCTACAGTGCCCTTCATGGTTGTTTTTTAAAACCTAAAACATTTCTAACCACAGAGCTTTTGTAACCTGCTATTCGTTTTGACTAACACATTCTTCTTCAGATACCAACATTACTTTCTTCATAGTATTTTTATAAGAATATCTCACTAAGGATTTCACTGAGTACCCATTCCTAATCTATTTCCCAATTTACTTTTCTCCATAGTAGTAACCACCACCTTGTTGAGGGATTAAATTATCCTAACAGTAGCTTAAAATAATAATCTACTTGTATATTTCACAATTCAGTGGGTTGCCTAGCTTCAGTGGGGTGGTTCTTGTGTGGGGTATCTTGTGGTTAGTCAAATGGTTGGGGGAACTGGCTACATTGAGGTAAATATTCAAAATGACTTCTCTAACCATAAGTCTAGTGCCTTAGACTTGGCACAAAAAGCTGGCAACTAGGCATACACTCTGTCTGACATATAGCTTTCCTGTATGAGTAGTTTGAAAGCTAACTCAAAGCGTGGTGATCTTACAGTAGCTAGATTTTCTCCCTCAGAGCTCAGGCTCTGAAGGAACAGAGGCACCAGCTGTGAGGTTTATGACCTAACCAAGATAATTTTTAAAAAAAATTTGTAATTGTGTGTTTACATTCTTTGTGAGAAGTTGGCACAAGTACATAACACATCTTAATTTTTTTTTAAAAAAACTTTTCTACCACGTTTTGTTAGTTACCAGAACCAGCCCAAACTAAGTGTAAGCGGGGTCCACAGAAGGATATAGATGCTAGAAAACATAACATTCCAGGGAGCTATCTTTGGAGACAGTGATAAGAGTATCTATTATACTATTTATTAAAAATTGACACCCCTTCTATAAGGATTCCATAAGGAAAATAACTTTTGCATATTGTGTTCACTACTATATTTTTTCAATACATGTTATATATTCAATTAATATTAACTAGAAAAAGGACTAATTAATGCATTAGGTAAGTAATGACTCAACAATAATTCACTACATCTTCTCATCTACAAATTTAATTTTCTAAATGGTACCTGTGATGAAGCATGGTAATTCTGGAAGCAGAAAGTGGTAGTTTCTAAACCAGTAAAGAAAAAAAATTAGAAAATAATTTTAGTTTATTTTTGAAAAGGCAAAAAAAGGGGAGGGATCTGTTTTGTAAAAAGACACACAAAATAACATTTTTTAAAAATACATGTGTAAGTAATCACAATAAATATAAATAGACCAAGTTAGGCAATAAAAAATGCAGAGACTAAGATGTTGGAATTTTTAAAATATCTCAGCTATATGCTATCAAGATACAATGACAACATAGGACAAAAAACAATTTACAGAAAACTACAACTGAGAGTAAATACTGATTTACAGTATTTACATCCAAATAAATACTGGTTTTTAAAAAGAAACAAACATGGGATGGGGTGGTTAGGGGTACAGCTTAGTAGAGTTATTGCCTAGCACATGTGAGGCCCTAGGTCTGATTTCCAACACATTTAAAACAAGCTAAATAAAATAAATAGGCATGATTAAATGAATACCAGACAAAATATATAAACCATAAGACAAAAAGTACTGGCAGAAAAAGGGACACTGTGTATAATAATTAAAGATCAATTTACTAAGAAGAAATTCTAAATTGTATTCATCTAATAACATAGTTTCAAAAATACACAGAACAAGTTGGGTGTGGTTGGCATAAACCTGTAATAACAGCACTCAGGAGGCTGCGGCAGGAGGACTGCTGTATGAGGCTAGCCTAGGCTATACATTGAGTTCAAGGTTAGCCTGGGCTAGATGGTGAGATCTTGCTTCAAAAAATCAATTAATCAAGGGTTAGCTCAGCGACATAAGTGCCTGCCTGTCAAGCACAGGGTCATGAGTTTGATCCCTGGTACCAAAAAAAAAAAAAAAAAAACCTCACAAAAACCCCATAAACGATTAATTAATTAATTAAAAAGTGAATTAAAAATAACCTTTTGACAGATCAATAATTGACATACAAAGAAAACTAAGTATCACTAAGCATGTTGTAGATTTGATTATATAATTAAAAACTTTATTCTATAGATGTACAATAAATGCTATACCCAGTAAATGAAAAAAATATACTCTTTTCAAAGGTACACAACATTTATAATACCACAAGATAATATCAAGCATTGGGGAATAAATGCAGTAAAGATATTCTTTATAAAGAAAATTACTAAACTCTATTGAAAATTTATTAAAGCACACCCATGTATGTTGACTGATATGCAATGGTGAAGGATAATAAGAGTGACCACCATAAAAATATCCATTTTTCCAAACAGATCTACAGAATCAATATTATTCCAATTAAAGGTCAAATAGTTGGGGGAGGTGCTGGTAGAGCTTGAAAAAATGCCCTGTAAAACACATAGAGTCACTCCACTTGGTGTATATCACAGGAGGGAAGAAACAGCTCAATCTTCTGGAAAGAAGCACTCCATGGCTGTGTCAACAACTAGCAATCTGATCAATGCTTTTTGTTTTCTTTTTAACCACAGTGCTAAATCACAAGATGCTCACTTCACAGTGAAATCAGTAAAAAAGCACAACAGCTTCACCAGTTACTTTTCTTCTCAGTGTCCTTGAAAACCAGACTTCCCTTAATTTTGTGTGATATTTTCTTTTCTCTATTAATTAAAAAAGCAGTACATAAAATTGAAATTGGAGAAAAATGTAAATTTAGTAACATACTTTGACAGCTAAATCATAAAAAACAGCACCTTGGCTGGGGATGTAGCCCAGTGGCATAAATGAATGCCTAGCAAATGCAAGGTCATGAGTTCAATTCCCTGTACTCAAAAAAACGCAAAAAACCGAAAACAAAACCCAGAACCTCTACATATTATTGAAATAAAAGTTGGAACAATCTGTAAAAGCAATTTGTCAATCAAAATATAAAATATAGTACATGTCTCTTCCTTAACAGAACGAAGCAGATTCTTGGAAGGTATAAAATATCTATGACAACACTGTAAATAATAAGCTACCACTTGTATAGTAAATATAAAAAAAAGATATGTATATCTTTGTATAAGCATAGAATACTTCTGGGTCGCTACATAACTACATAACAATGACTCCTTATAGAAAGGAGAGCAAGAAATGGGTAGACAACAGTCAAGGATAGTGCAAATTGACTTTTTAATTTATTTTTTAAAATTTTTTATTTTTATTTTTTCATTTTTGAAGCAGGGTTTCACTATATGGTTCAGGCTGGCCTTGAACTCACTTTGTAGCCCAGGCTGGCCTCAGACTTACAGCAGTCCCAAGTGCTAGGACTGCAGGCATTTCTATTTTTTGTTTCAAAAACTTGTAAAAATCTGTACTTTATGCTTTTTTTTTTTTTTCCTTCAGCTCTGAGTATTAAACTCAGGGCCTTTGTACTGAGCTATATCCTCAACCCTATTTTATTTTTATGCTGAGACAGGGTGTAAGTCCCTACATTATGTACACTGGGCTTGAATTTGTAATCCTTTGCCTCAACCTCCCAGAGGGCTGGGATTAAAGGTGTTGAAGGGTCAGCCTGTTCACGCTTAAGCTGCAAGAAAAGAGATTTCCCAGAATTGTTCCAACCACAAAAGTCAACTCCGCCTAGGAATGTACCCAATGACCGACTATGTCACAATCTGCTGCTCGCACCTGGCTCACTTGCAGAGTCCCCCCCCAACACACACCCTGCCAGAACAACCCTTAAAAATCCTTTCCCCAAGCCAAACTACAGCTGTCTTGGTCCACAAGGCAGCCCACTCCCCAACCAATAAAAATCTTCTCTTTCGGGGCAGAACGTCTGCTCTGGTTTCATGTGGGTTTCGGCCCATCAGGTGTGTGCCACAATGCCTGGCTTTTTTTCTTTTTTCAGCTAAAGGCTGAAAAACCTGCAAACCTAAAATTTCCCTGAGAAAATATTAATCAACAAGTATTTAAATGTCCCAGGTCTGTGTGGACTAGAACTCTTTCTTAAAAGAAGCTGATGCAATCTACATGGGGAAACAAAACTAATGTGTGAGAAACCTATACAAAGGAAAGTTAAGATACACTGTCAGTACTGAATACAAGAGTACAGTAACAGCTGCAGAAGGGAAGTTTAATATTAGTTGAAAAAAGGGTTTTTTTCAGAAGAGGTCTGATATATATAGCCCACATACCATCTAAAAAGTTTAAAATATTAAGAGTGTAAGAATAAATGAAACTGAAAACATCAGGCATAACCTAATGATATGTGCCATAAAATCTCAGCTATAAAAAATTTACAACCACCAAAATTCTTGATACCCTGCAACTTTTCATTACCATCTTTAGAATACACAACAGTCAATAAAAAAAGACAAATTACCAATTAAAAAATAGGTGAAGGACTTAAAGAGATACTCCTCCAAAGAAAATACATAAATGTTCAATAAGTACATGAAAAAACCCCAACATTCTTAGTCATTATGGAAATGCAAATCAAAGCTACAATTAAGATACCATTTCACATCTGTTAGGATGACTACAACCAAAGAAATAAAAAATAACAAGTGTAGGAGAGGATGTAATGAAATGATCCCTCACACACTGCTGGTAGGAGTGTAGCATGGTGCAGCCACTTGAAAAACAATTTGGTATTTTTTCATGATGTTGAACACAGAGTTACCATGATTCAGAAGTTCCACCCAAAAGAAATGAAATCATATATTCACAACCTTTTCTTAAGTGTTCTCTGTAACATTATTCACAATAGCTAAAATATAAAAACAGCACAAATGTCTATCAAGTGATAAAAGGATAAATAAAATGTGGCACATTCATACAGTGAATGGCATATAAAAAGGAATAAAGTACAGATATATGTTACAATATCAGTGAACTTCAAAAACTAAGTGAAAGCTATAAGGCACAAAAGATTGTACGTTGTATGGTCCTATTACATGAAATGTTCCAGAAAAGCAAATCTGTGGAACATAACTGTAGATCGGCAGTCAGTGCTCAGGATGGGGTGGGAAAGGGGTGCTAATAAGCACAGGGTTTATTTGGAAGGTGATTTGAAACGCTCTCAAACTAGAATGTGATGATTGGTTGTACAACTACCCATATATACAGTATACCATGAAACCGTATACTTTTAAGTGAGTGAATTTTATGGTATATGTAATATATCTTAATAAAAAAACATTTTCAAGAAATCCTACTCCAATTCCTCACTTTAAGGCCAGCCAGCTTTTTGTTTTATATAATTCATCAATATAAGCCTTCTCATCTATACACTCGCTCTAATAAAAACCTCTTGCTTAATTCAATTCTCCAATTCTCACATATTTCCCATTTCTTGGAACACTCTCCCAAAGGCACAGTCAAGGTACACATTCATTCTGAAGACTTTTCTGACCAACTGACTAAATCCTCACTGACAATATATTTTGTTGTATACTCCATATTGCTTATAACTGATAACAGTGCAACCTGAAATGTATATATAGTTTCACCTTATTCCTCAGAAATTTCTAGTCTGCCACAGCCTCTAATCCTTTCCTTAATCTCTTTCATCTCAGAGAAACTACAGGAACATCTGGACTTATGATGGGGTTACATCCTAATAAACTATGAATTTAAGATACACATTTATTACATGTAACCCACTGAACACAAGTCAGCAATACAGTACAGTGTGGTAGGTATGGTTGTTTAGCCCCATAATTGTGTGGCTGCCTGGGAGCTGCTGCTGCCTAGCACCATGACAGGGAGGGTATAGACAGAGTGCAGTAAAAAGATTAACAGTCAAATTGTAAAGTATGATTTCTGGGCTGGAATATAGCTCAGTAGGAAACATTTGCTTAGCATGCATAAGGCCCTGGGTTTAATCTCCAGCACCACAAAACCAAAATACATTTTTTGCTGAATGCTTATCCCCTCTGTATCATCATTAAAGCAAAAAAAACTTGTAAGTTGAACTATCCTAAGTTGGCAATCATGTACAGGTGCTTCAGAATTGTAAAGATCAAACATAATTTGGGAACTCAGAGCCTTTAGATAAAGAAGAAAAACAGTATCATAAGATAAGTAATATTAAGAGTACATAAAAGCCTATTCTTTCCTTTAACAACTTCTGTCAACTCACCAACTTTACAGGCCAGAACCTCAACTACATCTTTATGCTCTCATAAAGTTTAGCAGAGCATCTTGAACACAGATGGTACCAAATGTCTGCTGAATAACAAATGAATGCTTTGAATATAACTTTTTACACACGTATTCAGCAGGCTCTAAGCCTTAACAAGTCCTAAAGAAGTCCTAAAGAAGGAAACAGAATGAAGGAAAGATAACTAAACTGATAGGGTATCTATTCACTTCTCATTAAGACTACTAGAAATGCATATTCCTGCTGTGCTTCCTTACAGTCTTACTGGCATCAAACCTGAGAGTATAGGAGGCATCCTTTCTTTACCTGACCTGACCTTACCTTACCTTACCTTACCTCTGGGAGGTTAAGGAAAGATGAGTGCAAGTTTGAACCCAGCTTAAAAAAAAGAAGGGTAGGGATCCGGGGAAATGGTCCTGGAATCAACCACCAGTACTGAAAAGAAGGGAAAAAAAAAGCATTGCTTCCAAAGGATAAGGGTTGGAAAAAGCAAAAGGTAAGTCTTACTATAGTAGCTGAACTTCTGAAAGCAACAAAGACAGGAGGTTTACAGATGGCATAAAACTATGGCATAAAAGTCAGATTTCTGAAATCTGATCGAGACCCTGACTATGGGAACCTAGGATCAATGAATCTAAGAGTATATCTTCCTGGGCACTCTCAAGAGCCAAGTCTAATTGCACTCTTCTCCCGATCCCTGACATAACATGAACACAGAATGCTTCTCATTTATTTAGCTTTAGCTTCCTATTCATACTTACCCAGTAAAGGCTTGGGGTTGTTTAGAAGTCAAAATACACATATTAAAATCACTCATATCTTCTTAGGAGATTTCCAAGGTAGCATACCAGTTATTCTACATTTATTATTAAAGTTTGTTGAAGGATTTTTTAACATGTTTAATTTGGGTCTCTGTACAATTACCTTTTTATGTAAAAACTCATTTAAATTGCACTTTTGCTTCTCTACCTTTATTTTCTAATGTTCAGTGGTTTAGATTAAGGAATTATAAACTGTATTTAAGGTAACTTTTCTTCAGTTCAATATTCAGAATACTAAAATGAAAAGAGAAAACAAAAACCTAAAAGAATATTTTTCAGAATACAATGGTATTTTGTCATTTGTTACTTTTTTGAAAACATATACAGATGCTAAATTCCTACTTTAAAATGTTCAAAATGTGTTTTTATTCTGCTTTATTCCAGAAGGCTAATTAATATCAAGAATTCTTCAAATCATATATGAAAAAAGATAGCACTTATTATTCTTAATAACAACTTTAATATGACAGGACAAACTTTTCCCAGTGATTACTTTGTTCAATAACATAAAAATGGAGGCTAGCCTACGGCTAAGTAGAACAGCACCTGCCTGTCAAGTGCAAGGTACTGAGTTTGAAACAAAACAATATAAAAATGAAGTATCACTATTGAGAATCAGCACTGAAACAAAGCAAACAGTTACATACACATCTTGTCAGCTGACAGAATCAACCAAATCTATAAAAAAAATTCCTACTTTGAGGGATACAAATATTGGTAAATAAAAAGAGAAAATAAAAAGTATGATTCATCTATACAGTTTTGTCTGTCCATTAGTATACTATTATTGAGCTGTGATTTGAAACAGTTCTAAAACTGGTAAATAAAAGATTCTCAACTACCTACAAGTAAGAAAAATTGGTGGGATTTTTGTTTGTTCAGTTTTATTTACTCATTTTTTTTAATCTGCAAGAAGGATAGGTTGACAGTGCCTGGCACATCCTGGGAGCTCAAAAAATGACTGCTAAAAAAAGAACTAAACTAACTGCCTTCATGGGGCATAACATAATAGATCTTTGAAATCTTATGAAAATGCATTTGCAAAAGAATTTGAAGAAGAAAATATTTATATGTATACTTTTCTATTTTTATTTCTCAAAATGTGACATGTTCCAAAATATTAACTGAGCTGAATTTGCAAAAGAAGTATCTTCCAAATAGAGCATGAACTTAAAAATTCACTCCTTTTAGTCACAGTGCAAGTAATATAGCTGGCAGGGCAGGAAATCAGAGCATTCAGTACGTATTTTAAGGATTACTTCTGATAACTTCAGGTGTTAACCATGGTCTTTTTTTTAACAAACTAAGTAAAAAGGCTGACTTTTCAAAGTTAAACATAATTTTGTCAAATTCTAAGTCAGTGTATGACTCTTCTAAATACCGTAAGCAGTTCTGTTACAGAATTTATTAGTACATTTGCAGTACATGCTTACATCCTTGTATAGACTTGGTACATGCACATAGCACATCTTAATTCCTTTTCTCATCCCCTTTCCCTCTTCCCTTCACCTCGATTCCCTTCCCATTTGAGAAAGATCTGTCTCCCTACTTCTTATTATATATCTTTATTTTGCTCTTTATATTTTTGGGTTTCTCATATAAGAGAAACTATGCAATTTAGTTATGCTTTGGGTGTCTCATTTATTTCACTTAACATTTGGTCTCAAAGTACATCTACAGTTGACTCAAGTTTATCTCTCTTTAAGCCAGAGTAGTACTCCATTGTGTGTGAATATCATATTTTCTTTATCCATTCATGTGTTGACAAACACACAGGCTGCTTCCAAGATTTAGCTGCTATGAACCGTGCTGCTATAAACATGGGTATGTATGTATCACTGTAATATGATGTCTCTTCAAATGTAGCTTCTAGTTTTAGATTTTTGGGGCGTCTCTATACCGATATCCATAGTTATTGTACTAGTTTACATTCCCAACAATGTGGAAGGGTTCTTTTTTCCCATGAAGCCTCTTCAACATTTATTGTTTTATTTCTTGATGATAGTCATTATTCAGGGATAAGATGGCATCTCAATGCTATTTTAATTTGCATTTCTCTAATTAGATAGGCCTTTTATTAAATTTAAACCAAATCTTAGGAGGAAAATATCAAAAAGCAGTATGTCTCCAAGATAAGAAACACTACTTACCTCAACTTGAAAAAGCTCTCCAGCCCCCTCACAGTCATTGGATGTAATCACTGGGGTATGAATGTGCACAAAACCTCTGTCCTGGAGGGAAAAGGAAAACCAGTCTTTTCAGTATATTTTCACATGAAACAATTTTAAGAATGTACACTGTGTTAAGCTATTCAAACGGCACAAGAGATGTCAAATCCTTCCTAGGCTCTAAAATGTAAGACTGCTGAAAGAGCAGTTGAGTGTTTTACTATGCACAGAAGCACAGAGAATTTTAAACTGGAACAGACTTGGACATACATGTACCCCATCTCTTCATTTTGAAGATAAGGAAACTGAGTGCCAGAAATATTTAGTGAATTGCCAAAAGTAAACAACTAGTTAGAGCTGGGCATGGTGGTACATTCCCGTAATCCAGCACTCTGAAAGCTGAGGCATGGAGATCACAAGTTCAAGCCAAACCTGGGCAGTTTAGCAGCCCAGTGAGACCTTGTATCAATGTAGAAAAATAAAATATGGGCTAGGGATTAGCTCAGCATGAAGGCCCTTGGTTCAACTCCTAGTACTACGAACAAACAAATAAACAAAAAACCCATTAGTCAGTAGTCAAACTCAAGTTGGCAGCTAGGCCTCAGCCTTTCTCTGTAATGCTATTTACCCTTCTCATATCTGTAGGATACTGATGATGATTTAACAAACACACTCACTCAGGGCTAATGCATAGTGATGTTGCCCAGATTGCTAAGGGAATACAAAGTGATTAATATGAAGTGTGGTTATTATAACAAACCAACAAAAAGGAGAAAAAGTAAAACTAATAAATATGGATTGAAGAAAAACAGCAAAAGAGGCAGGAATGACTTTTAGGGAGTCTCCCATTCAATTGATGGCACAATACACTGCATGAAGTACAGATAGTGCATTTCCTTTGCTGGAGGAATATTCTGAGCAGCATCAACATCCATCACTTAGGCGCCTAGTTGCAGCCCTTCCTATCAAAACTCAGAGACTACTTCCATTAGTGAACCACAAAAGCTGCTGTTAGGATCGAAACAACCCATCTACTTCAAGGTTACAATTCTTTCATTTTGACTATGGATCTAAGAGAAGGTTACATTAGGCACAGATGTAGCAGGGTGAAAGGAAAGGGAGCTGAAAGAGAATTTACATACTAAGGCAGAATAATATGTTTAATGCAAAATTTGAGCCTTGAATACAACAAATTCCTATATTTGTATCTCTGCTAAATTCTGTTTACCACAGGTAGAAAGCAAACATCTCCAGGCATTATCAGGAAGAACCTTGCAAATATGACCCTTTCTAAATTCAAGAATTTTGGCTACAATATATTTAGTCAACAACTTGCCTTATGATATAGACAGGTCAAATATTCAAGCTAATAAATTGAGCCTCAGCGCTATGGGCCTAGAGGTGCTGTGCAGAGTCCATTATAGGGAACCAAAAAAATACAATCAATAACATTACTGCATAAAATTTTTATCTCCTTGGAGCCAAGAATTATGGATATGAATAATTTATTCCACAGAACATAGGCAACTATGAGCATGAGTGCAATAAACAAAGAAAGGAAGTGAAAAATGCAAAGGAAACAAGTGTGGGAAGGGAAAACAGAAAGAAAGGACAAAAACTGAATGGCTAAATATAACTGTCCCAAGTCAAACCTGGTTAAATGTGACAAAAACAGCACTGTAAATATTGCATGAGGTAACTAACTACTGTATGGGATTTTTAAAAATTCACACAACAAGTGGGAATTTTTTTTTTTATTTAAAGACAAAAAAAAGGATAGAAATACTACAGAATTTCAAGAAAAGAAGATATCACTAGTTGATAAATTACATATTGTTCTTTTAGAAATAGTTTTTCGAGTTACAAAATTAAAGTACACAAAGTGGACACTCAAGCAGTGAGACTGCAAACGGATCTGTTTAACAATCCAACAAGAACCTAGAAATATGGTCATCAATCCCACAAACCTAAACATACATGCAGCTATATCTTTTATAGCGCTTCTTATTTCCTCTTTTTTACAATAGCAATTGTACATTTTTAAATTTTTATTCAAAGAGAAGAAAAAAAGGCAAAACATAAAAAAAGGATAGCAATAATACAAAATTCTAAAAGAAAGAAAGAAAAAAAGGGACATGAGAAAAAAACCCCCACCAAGAAATCACTAGTTTATAAATTACATATTGTCATCTTGGATATAGTTGTTCAAGTTACAAAGTTAAAGGGTACATTGTAGACATTCAAACAGTCAGACTACAAACAGTTCTGCTCAAAGATCCAACAAAGATTCAGCAATATGGTCATCTATTTTACACACTCAAACATACATGCAGTTATATCCCTTAGAGCACTTTCTTTTCCTCTCTTTTTTACAGTAGCAATTATACATTTTGGTTTTATTACTCTTGTAGTTATTTACTTTTTACACTAGAGACACAATATGATATTTATAAATATGATTCTTATTTATTTCACTAATGAGGATAGTCTCAAGTTGTCTCCATTTGCCTATGAAGGCCTCAAGACCATCCTTTTTATAGCTAAGTAATATTCCATTGTATAAAAGTGCCACATCTTTTTCATCCACTCTGCAGTTGATGGGCATCTTGGTTGTTTCCAGGATTTAGCTATCACAAATTGTGCCACTATGAACATGGGTGCACATATATCACTGAGATATGAACTTTTCAGTTTTTCTGGGAACATACCCAGGAGGGGGATGGCTAGATTGAATGGGGCTTCCAATCCTAGTCTTCTGAGAATTCTCCATATGGATTTCCACAATGGTTGCACCAGTCTACATTCCCACCAACAGTGCAGCAGTGTTCCTTTTTCCCCGCAGCCTCGCCAACATTTGTTATCAGTTGATTTCTTGATGGCAGCTATTCTTTCTGGAGTAAGGTGGAATCTCAATGCTGTTTTAATTTGCATTTCTCGAATGACCTGTGATGGTGAACATTTCTTCATGTATTTATTTGCCATTTGTCTATCTTTCTCTGAGAACTGTGTGTTCATCTCAGATGCCCATTTTTGGAGAGGGTCTTTGAATTTGCTTGATGTTTTTCAATTCTTTATATATTCTGGACACAAGTCCTTTGTCTGAGGGGATGCTGGTTAAATATTTTTACCACTCTGGGGGTTTTCTTTTCACTCTGTTGGTGATTTCCTTTGAAGTGCAGAAACTTTTCAATAATGTGAAATTCCATTTTTTAATTCTTTGAAGTGTTTCCCGTGCAGTTTGCATTTGGTTCATGAATTCTCTGCCTACCTCTATGTCTCCAAGACTTCTACCTACCTTGTCTTCCAGTAGATTTAGTGCTTCTGTTTTAATATTGAGGTCTTTGATCCGTTTAGACTTTAGTTTTGTGCATGGTGACATGCATGGATCTAGTTTCAGTCTTCGGCATATAGAAAGCCAATTTTTCCAACACCATTTATTAAAGAAACTATCCTTCTTCCAGTGGACATATTTAGCCCCTTTGTCAAATATCAGGTGGCTGAGTGTCTTTGTAGGTATGCTTGCATCTTCTAATCTGTTCCATTGATCCTCAGGTCTATTTCTTTGCCAGTACCAAGCTGATTTGATCACTGTGGCGTTATAGTACTGTTTCAAGTCAGGA